>JAWPHD010012552.1:0-75085 GCA_037043455.1 Cyrtodaria siliqua
TTTTATAATTAAGTATAATCTCCTAGTTTTATAATCTAATCTCCCCGTTTCTCCGTATATAAAGTTATTTTGTGTAGACACTTTTACCCCTAATAGTTGTTTGCAAAAACTCAAATGTGTCCTTTCTACTTGTTGGCCTTTATGGAAACCCCACACTTCTGAAGAATAATTTAATATTGGTGTAACAAGCTTGTCAAATAAATCAAGCGTGTATTTTGGTGATAGGTTAGTAAAGTTATTAAGATGTTTGTTAAGTTTAAATATTGCCTTTAATGACTGACCAGATAACATTTTATCAGTTTCATTGAATGACCCACCAGACGTAAAGACAATACCCAAGTACTTAAATTTACTAACAATTTCTAGCTCGTTTTCCTTATAATAAAATTTTAAATCATTTCGTAATCTTCCTCCTTTTTTAAACACCATTACTTTAGTTTTTTTACAATTAACAATCAATTTCCATCTCTCACAATATACAGCTAATACGTTTAATGCTTTTTGTAAATCTTTTTCCGATTTTGCGAATAGAATTATATCATCTGCATATAATAACAAACATAGATTAATCATACCCATCTCTACGCCCTCGACCCCATTTAATGTCAATTGTTCCTCTAAATCATTGAGGTACATACTAAACAAAAATGGCGACAAGCATTCGCCCTGTCTCACGCCAAGCAAACATGAAAAATCGTCACTTAGTGTATTCATATGCTTAACCCTTGACTTAACACTACTGTACATAGATTGTATCACATCCAGAATTTTACCCCTTATCCCAAATTTAATTAGTTTGTACCATAAAATATCCCGGACAACAAAATCAAAGGCCTTTGTGAAATCAACAAATGCACAATAGAGGGTGCCCTCATACATACCTCATATATTCATGTAAATGTGAATTGAGTGAATAAAAGATACTGTATTGTATTGTATTCAAAAATCAGTGATCTAACCGATCTTTTAAAATATTAATTGGCATAAAACAAAGTTACATTATAATTATGTTTTTTTTGTTTCTTTATTCAAAGTCAAAGTGACCGACAAACAGTATTTATCAGTAAATATATGTGCAAAATATTTAGAAAATAAATAAGAAAACATATTTCAAAGAAACACGCGGCAAAATCGCTTTATTAAAAATTCGCACGTCCCATTAGTTTTTCTATTCAACTTGCATTTGTTTAATCTAAAATATTAAATGTGAAAACAATACATTTTTATTTAAATTATATGCAAGCAGATTTAAAGTAAAAATGGTCCTAGATTAATACATTGAGATGCTAAGAAATATAAAAATATCGGACAGGGAAAGCAGCATTCAAGGACGACAGTCAACCACAAAACACAAAAACAAACACGCAAACAGACAAACGAGAAGGCAAAAGTAATACAAAATGCAAACGACATCATACACACAAAAGGGTTGACAATAGGGCTACCGCCTTGGAACGGTCAGTGGCAACAAAGGCCACTGGGGATTTAAACCGGTTCAAGGGTGCACCAAACCTCACACTTACCCTACTGTCAACCCATTAATACAGGACAGTGTAAATAAAGAAATCCCCGCCATGATCTAATCTCTAACCAACAAGGCAGCATCAACAGGCAATATAAGTAAAACACAAATATGCTCGTGTAAATATAATACAAAAAAAAACAATAGCCTAGAAAGCAACAATGAAGGTACTCAATGACTTCGCAGAAGCCAGAGCAACAATAGAATAAACCATTAAGGACACGACAGGAAAGATCATAGACAAACATCAAATGCCACCGTCCCAATGGTCTTTAGGTAGGTTTAATTCTAGATAAAATCTTCAAGATTACCGTTTGTCCCTTTAACATGTAATACATTTATATTTTCTCTAGACTTGTATGTTGTTTGATACTGCAGATATATTTGAAATACGGGTAAAGGTAATAGGGAATATAAACAATAAACACAATTGTATTCTAATTATTTGTACTTATTTTTTTATTCAAAGTCAAAGTGAATGACAATCATTAATAATTACAACTATTAGGGACGATGAAAGTGATGCTTTTTCCTTCGAGAGGCTTGCATGTAGTCATCATCTGAAATAGAAATTATTGATTTTATAACATATAAAGATTTAATCCGCAGTTAATATTGCAATTTCATGTTCTTCTAAATAAAAAATAGTTATCTGTCTTTCAATATTTGATTCATTCAAAGTGTTTTTTTTTACATAGAAAACCCAAGTTCATATTCATCTTAACACACAATTCAATACTCGATTCATTAAAAATGATTTTTTAATCCTAAAATACAACAGTACTAACTCCAAATAAGTATTTGCATAAGTAATTATTCCTCACTATATAAACATATATATAATGTGGGTGAAACGACTATCTCTATGATGGCGAAACGACTATCCGCGAAACAACCTGCGTGCGAAACGACCCGTTACCGTGTGAAAGGGCAAAATCTGGCACATGAACTCATTTCTGACTCAAGCGGTGTTCAAAGGATATTTAGAGCTGTTGCACTTTGCAGTTTATATACACATTTAGGAAGTCAAAACATTTCATCTTTAGAGAGTATATATATATATATATATACATATATTGATGCAAGGTAGTTTTATAAGTTGATAAATTTGTTTGAATTACCCAATAATACGATAACGATAATCATATTAGTGTAATTGGACCGGATAAACTTCACATAAATATTTAGGCACACAGCGGGTTTGAACTTGGGACCCCTTGCATGTGAAGCGGACGCTATACCGATATCGCCATAAAAGCTAGCTCTGCGGCGAGACAGTAGTAACGCGCTTATAAACCTTATATATATTTACATACCCCACAACTGAGTCCTATTACATACCTCCAACCTTTTTGTTTTTGATATTTGACCTTCAAATATCGCACAACACATATAGACAACAGCATATACAATGATCTTGGCATCTGGGCATAAGTTTATAATGCCTACCCTGATTATCCACCAATGTAATCGGACCGGAAAAACTACACACATATTTAGGCACTTAGGGGTTTGGACTGGGGACCCCTTGCATGGAATGATGTGAAGCGAACGCTGTACCGATATCGCCATAAAAGCTAGCTCTGTTTGACAGGAGTAACGCGCTTATAATCCTATCTTTTGACATACCCACGCCCCCACAACTGAGTCATATTACAATTAGATTACCCTTTATGCGGAGTATAGCTGATATCTGGGGGTGGGGTTTGGCTCGTAAGTACATTGTTCAATGCCGAATCCATACCTTCGCAGACGTTTTTTGTTGGGGAGAGGGTTCCGTTTTTTGTCAACCTAATCTGAATTTGCGTATGCACGATCTATTTTCAGGTCAAGATCTCTGAAAAACAACAAATAATATGAACAAATCTTGAAAAATGCTATTTGAAAGTTGCATTAAAACAAAAGTAAAATTTCCCCCAGTAAATATTGCATTTCACAATTTGCTCCCTCTATTACAAAACACACACTTGTATAACACACGATTGTACCATAGCCCTAATGGTTTTCCTTTGTTCTTGCTTACGCTATAATTTTCAAAAACCTGAAGATCTGAGCCTAAACCGTGTTTTAACTGTCGGTATATTTCAGCCGTGCTATAAATGACAGATACGGCAGTTACACCACGATCTACCCAATTTTACACGGGCGTAGTTGTAATGTTTACAAACAACCTGTCAGTCAAAATGTCAATTACCGGCATTGCATGGCTATGGTACAAATCATTTATAGAATATTTTTCTCGTATGCGATTTATACTGCATTATCGGGCCTGTGGCCCTCGAGAAGCAGTATAAATCGCATATACTGGGAAAATGATGCTATAAATATTACAAACACAAGTTTTACAGAATGCATTTCACAAAGAGTATGAATCACCGCGACCGTTAAACTTGTATACTGGGGCCTGGAGTGGCCCAGTGGATAGTACGATGGACTTGAAATCCGGGGGACCCGTGTTCAAGAATTACCGGCTACTGAGTTTCTTTTTATCTGGGGCGGCTCTAAATAACGTAAACGTGTTGATGAGCCGTACATCAACGTTCAATTGCTATACATGTATCACTCCTTAATTCGCTTTTGAACTTGCTTTACTATTTGCATTATATTTCACAATCTACATACTCTAGAATACCTGTGTATCCATGTTTTTTTTTATATAGTTCAACATTTTGCCGGGGTTTGAATTAGTTATCTGTGTAATAATTATATCGACAAATAGTTGGAATTATCTTAAAGGTAACGTTAAAACTCTGTCTTGATTTAAGTCAAAAATGAATTCCCGATTCCAGTGGACTTTTGGGCAGCTTTTGGTTATTAGTATTCTGCTAAGACAATGCTATATGGAAATTATTGTTGAGACAAACATTGGTGTAATACCACAGGTTGAAGGAACGTTTTGGGACTGAAAAAAAAAATTTGAATTTTTTTTTTTTGAAAAAAAAGTCTAAAAAAAATAGTCTGAAAAAAAAACTTTTTTTTTTTTGGACTACATTTGTACACACACCTCAAAACATCAAATAAATGAAAAACTGTACACCAAAAACAATCCTACTCAAAATTCTAACCCCGTGTAAGAGATATGAACAAGGTCACTAAGAGCTCGTTGGAGACTTTTCACATCATGTGTTTCCATCCTCGATTACAAATCACACATTCAACATTTTTTCAAATCTACTTGCGAGTTCCATCAAAATATGAACATACTTTCAAAAAAAGTTTACTTCAAACCCCAATTCCAACCAGTTTCTTTGCTACGAACATTGAAAGTCCAAAAAGAGCTAACATCACCGAGGTCGGCAGTTTACAATTAGGATTTCGCACCGTCTAACTCGGACAGACGGTGCGAATGCATGTACTTCCCTGTGCAAAAGTTACACGTTCCGCGAGAAGAATCGTCTTTTAGGGCGCTATTGACGGATATAAATGCAGGTAATTGCTATAAATCGATCAATGAATACGTACTGTAACGATCCCGTGTAAAAATATTGCTGGTATCCCTAAAATGAGAGTTTTATCGGCTTTTCCGTGTCGGTGCATTTTTCAAAATCCTAATTGTAAACTGCCGACCTCGGTGATGTTCGCTCTTTTTGGACTTTCAATGTTCGTAGCAAAGAAACTGGTTGGAATTGGGGTTTGAAGTAAACTTTTTTTGAAAGTATGTTCATATTTTGATGGAACTCGCAAGTAGATTTGAAAAAATGTTGAATGTTTGATTTGTAATCGAGGATGGAAACACATGATGTGAAAAGTCTCCAACGAGCTCTTAGTGACCTTGTTCATATCTCTTACACGGGGTTAGAATTTTGGGTAGGATTGTTTTCGGTGTACAGTTTTTCATTTATTTGATGTTTTGAGTTGTGTGTACAAATGTAGCCCAAAAAAAAAAAAAAAAAAAATCAGACTTTTTTTTCAATTTTTTTTTTGTTCAAAATTTTTTTTTTCAATTTTTTTTTCCAGTCCCAACACGTTCCTTCAACCTGTGTGTAATACAAGGACGTTCTAAATCACTGAATATAAAAGGAGAGGAGTACAACGTGAAGCGGTTTTTAGGAATTCCTTACGCCAAGCCACCGGTTGGAGAACTTCGGTTTGCGGAACCACAACCGGCCGATAAATTTGATACTCCCTACGAAGCTAAAGATTTCAGATCAGCGTGTCCACAACTGGAAGTACCTTTCCTGCCGCCGGTACCTATCCAGTCGGAAGATTGCCTATTTCTCAACGTGTTTGTCCCGGACGCAGCACCGGATATGGACACGGGCCTTGCAGTTATGGTATGGGTACATGGGGGTGGATTCATTATGGGATCATCAGATTTATACATTAGTGACACATTGGCTGCATTTGGTAATGTGATAGTCGTAACTGTGAATTATCGACTGGGATTGTTGGGCTTTTTAAGCACCAATGACAAACACGCTCCGGGTAATTATGGTTTGTGGGACCAACATTTGGCCTTTCGCTGGATACATGATAATATTGGATCATTTGGTGGAGATAATAATCGTGTCACCATATTTGGGGAATCTGCGGGGGGTATAAGCGTTTCTACACAGGCGTTGTTTCCTCCAAACAAGGGATTGTTTCAACGAGTGATACCTGAGAGTGGATCCGCAATGATGTCTATATGTTATTCTCCCGACCCTCTGACATCTGCCAAATTTGTGGCAGAACAATTAGGTTGCAGCATTGCTAGTTCGGAAGAAATGGTTGCCTGTCTCAAACAGAAAGATTCAGACTACATTTTTTCAGTGCTGAAAGAACTCGCCAAAGTTCCAGAAAATGCAATGAAACTATCGTTTATGCCATCCAAGGACGAGCGTTTTATTAAGTTTCCACCAAACAAAATAACGTTAAATGAAATGGAGGTAAAAGACAGCGTAAACTTTTTAAGATCAATCGATTTGATGAACGGTTTGAATAATTACGAAGGTGCCCTTGCCCCTTTGAGTATTACCGGCACTGATGATCCAGAGGGGTTTAAACCAACGCGAGAAGAGATGAACACACAGCACGTTCCTATGGCAGCCATGATGATGTTAGGTCCTAATGTATCTAATTCAATAACAGACATGATAATTTCAGAATATACAGACTGGAGGAGTCCTGACGATCCTGAACTGCTCAGGGATCAGTACGTTAAACTTTTTGGCGACGTTCTTTTCGCTGTGGGGGTCATGGATCTAAGCCGACTTCATTCTAACGCTTCCACAGAAGTTAACAGCTACGTATACCAGTTTCGCCCCAGACCATCGACAACACTTCTACCTACACCTAGCTGGATCAAGGGAGCTAATCATGGGGATGAGATTGGTTTTGTCTTTGGTTTCGATAAGGAAATGATTGACCAAATGGAAAATGAGAACATCACGATAAACCCTCAGGCCTGGGAGTATGATCTGTCCTACACTATCATGACGTACTGGACCAACTTTGCGAAATCTGGGTAAGTTTATACAGATACTAATACATAGGCATATAAATAACACGGGTAGGTGTATGCACGTGCTAGTTATGGGGTAATTGTATACTCGTGGTATTATTCCTATACATAACATGGGTAAATGTACACATGCACTATTATTCATGTACATAAAATGTGTACACGTACTAATCATTCCTATACATAACATGAGTAAGTGTATACACGTTCTAAATATTCATATACATAACACGGGTAAGTGTAGTATCATTTGCATCCGTGGTCGAATCCGTGGTCGAGGGTTAACATGGTTGCGCTGTAAACATTCTCAGCACTCGTCCGAATCCCTCTGGGAGATCAACTTGTAAGCCCGAACGTGTGGCTTCTTACGGATGACAGAAAGTATACAGTATTGGTTCTGCCCAGTACCCAGGAAAACTGGGGTGGTCTGCCTCTACCTAAAAAAATCGACCGTCATATATGACCTCAAATGTGCTAAAACTGACGTAACAAAGCATTCAAACAAACATAAAATGAGTAAGTGCATATTTGTACCTGTATTCATATACATGACATGGGTAATTGTACATGTTCTAACAGGGTAAGTGTATACACGTATTATAATGCATTTACAAAACATGGGTGAATGTACGCGTTACACGTTGTAGTATTCAAATACATATTATACATAACATGGGTAAGTATATACACGTTCTAGTATACATATACATAATATACATAACTTGGGTAAGTGTATACGCTTCTAGTATACACATACATACTATACATAACATGGGTGAGCGTATACACGTTCTAGTTTTCATATACATAATATACATAACATGGGTGAGTGTATACACGTTATAGTATTCATATACATAATATACATAACAAAAGTAAGTGTATACACGTTCTAGTATACATATACATAATATACATAACAGGGGTGAGTGTATACACATTCTAGTATTCATATACATAATAACCATAACATGGTAAGTGTATACACGTCCTAGTATTCATATACATAATATACATAAACTTTTGTTTGACAATGGTTTAACGAGAGTTACGTTTACACTACTGTAATTTCATTTTGTTTTAGAAACCCTAACCAACCTAATCCAGTCGTCGCAACATGGCCCAAGTATAACCTGGAAGAACAGAAATACATTGGGCTGGACAAGGATATGTCTACGGATTCTGCTATTGACCAGTTCCTGTACGCAAGAGAGACAAACTTTTGGATGAAAACAATCCCGTCGGTGATGGATGCTATTGCGCATGCGCACGATGAGTCGTCTCCATTTATTCAAAAGGATGAAGACTCGTGTAAAGCCAATGGTGACTGCGGTGGAAATTAAAGAATAAATCCAGAAAACCTTTTTTATTTAAAAAAGAACCATCTGATTTATGAGAAAAATCAATCTGAGTATATCTTGTGCTTACAAACAATTTTGAACAAAACGAGGTAAAGCATACTATTGTTTTCTCATATTTTGTATTTATGTTGTTATTTGAATGTTCTTTTGGTATATGTTATATATTGTAATATTTACATCGCTATTGCATTCGCTACGATGAATCTTATTTGACACGCTGCATTTAATTTTCCAGTGAATACCACTACCTTCGGAATACCTCATGATATGCCCTTTAACGGTTTTCATTGCATGATGGGCGGAGCTTATTGCGCATGAGTGGTGTGTCTAAAATGTTGCCGATCGTAACGGCTGTTACATTTTACTCCATAAAAATCCCCGTATAATAAACTATTTTTTCGAAATAAATAGTAAATCTGGCGTATATAGAGAAGAATTCAACGCCATTTTAAAGGTAATTATTATGTAAATATAAGGAATGAAATGCGCTCTTTTGGTTTTCATTGGGGTATGAAAAACATTTGGATGGTTTAAAGTACGCGTGGAATCCTTCGGTTCAGATCTTTTGGTAGTAGTAAATATTCAACTTCGGACTCCTCACCCTTTAAACCACCCAACTATTTTTCATACCCCAATGAAAACCAAAAGAGCGCATTTCATACCTTAAATAAATGAAAACATTTTAATGAAGAATTGTTTTTAGACTTTCATAGGTATGTTTGAGTCAATTTGAATATATCTCTGTTTTGTTACGTTACTTGAAAGCAAATATATATTTTATAGTATATTGTATTATATATTTTTTGTTACAGACTATACATTTTATAGACTTGTGATACGTCTTATCCAGAGATTCTTGTTTCTTTCTGGTATATTATGTTAACACCTATTTCATATTCTATTGTATGTACACATGCGCAATACTTTTTATTGCTTCAGTGGGTAGACAATGTGTAACACTACGCACATTTTGTTAATTGGAATTAATGTAGTTGTCAAAAATTCATACCTATCTAAATCATAAACTTACAATTTACCAAGCTCATAATAAATAGTTATCGCTATACAAATCAGTTTGTAATTGTTTAAAAGTCGACGTCAAATGCCAACTTTTAAAACGTTGTTTTCGGCATAACGTTATGCATGACGTGTTTGCGCTAACGGACATGACTGTATAAGGTCACATGACGTTTTTTGCGTTTATGTAGGCGGTTTTATGTCTTTTTAATATTTTTTTTCACAATTCCTAATCCATATAAGATTTATAAAACTCGATAGAATTATTTTAAACTCTCTACAAAAAAAAATCATAACTTGTTTCAAGTATCTTGTTGGAATGGAAACTTAAGATCCGAATATATATATATTTTTATACCCGCATTTTGTTGTCGCAGTTTCGAAGGAAAATGCAATACATAGGGATCTCTTTGCCGTCCGTCCGTCAGTCCGTCACGAAAACTTAACGTTGGCTATATTTTTTATCATTTCCTGATATTTCTTCATCAGACTTTCAATATATACTCCTCATAACACCATCGAAATGACCATACTAAAATATAAAGGTCAAGATCACAATGAAGGTCTTTATAACGGTTAAATACTCAGTTTTCTTCTTCACGAAAAAATAACGGTGGCTATAACTTTGTTATTTCTTGATGTTTCTTCATCAAACCTTCAATATATACTCATCATGACATCGACATGACCATACTAAAATATAAAGGTGAAGGTCACACTGAAGGTCATTATACATGTATGGGGTAAATGCTCATTCGCTATAACTTTCTCTTTTCTTGATAGTTCTTCAATCAAACTCCATCAGCACTGACAGGCGACACACGGGTTGCGCGGAACACACGTCTAGTTTTAAAAAAAACAGGGTATATTAAATCGCTTCCGTTTGTAACGTCCGTCCGTCCATACGTTACCATATCTCCTCCTAAACCGCTGAACAGAATTCAACCAAACTTGGGGTATGACTTTAATATAGGATGACTCCGCACCCACGGGCCCTCAGAGGGGGTGGTCAAGAGGTCAATTAAAAATTCAATTACACTGTCATTTTTCCATATTTCTGCACATAACTTGGTATATGTTATCGTCTATGAAAAATAAACAACATATCAAACGGTTTTAAACGCCCGTTTGATAAACGGAACGTATTATGGTACGGAGTTGTCCGTCCGTCCTTAGGCCATAACGGTGTTGTTTTTCAGTTTAGGTAAGTCTTCTGGGGGAAATTCTGGTTTATGGGGTTAACCCCATAATACATCACTATTATACTTGTTCAAACTGACACTATGAGGTGGTTATAATAATATAAAAATACTGATATTTTGTGGGGTTATATGAATAAACCCCACGACATCCAAATATACGTACAATAACCCCCTAAGTACGCATAACGGACTAACACCACTAAGAACAAATATTGCGTATTCCGGACGATAACTCCACAATTAGTACACCTAGACTCACGAAACATCAAAGGTACATTGCCCTAAGTGAAAGGAGGATCCCTTTTCTTTTGTTTTTGGGGTTAGTAGGTCAAAGATCAAGGTCACCGTGACCTTATATAGACAAATGCATTCCGGATGATAACTTCGAAACCATAATACCTACACCCATGAAACTTCATAATTACATTGCCCTATGTAAGAGGAGGAACTCCATAGCGTTTAGGACTAGTAGGTCTAAGGTCAAGGTCACGGTGACCTTATATGGAAATATGCATTCCGTACAGAAACTTCAAAACTATAACACCTACACTCATGAAACTTCATAATTACATTGCTCTATGTGAGAGGAGGGACCCATAGGTTTTAGGGCTAGTAGGTCTAAGGTCAAGGTCACGGTGACCTCATATGGAAATATGCATTCCACACAGAAACTTCAAAACTATAACACTTACACTCATGAAACTTCATAATTACATTGCTCTTTGTGAGAGGAGAAACCCATATGTTTTAGGGCTAGTTGGTCTAAGGTCAAGGTCACGGTGACCTTATATGTAAATATGCATTCCGCACAATAACTTCAAAACTATAACATCTACACTCATAAAATGTAATAGGTACATTGCCCTAGGTGTGAGGAGGAACCCTATTATTTTGAGGGCCAAGTAGACAACGGTCAAGGTGACAATGGCCTAATGTAAATATGCATTCCGCACAATAACTTCAACATCAAAACACCTACAATCATAAAACTCCATAGGTATATTGCCCTAGGTGAGCGGAGGAACCCTGTCCTATTTGGGGCAAGTAGATTAAAGATCAAGGTCACAGTAACCTAATATGGATATATACATTCCACGCACAAATTTCAAATCCGTAACACCTACACTCAAAAAGCTTCACAGATACATTGCCCTAGGTGAGAGAAGAAACCTACACTCATGAAACTTCATAATTACATTGCCCTATGTAAGAGGAGGAACCAAATATTTGTGAGGGCTAGTAGGTCTAAGGTCAAGGTCACGGTGACCTTATATGTAAATATGCATTCCGCACAATAACTTCAAAACTATAACATTTACACTCATAAAACTTAATAGGTACATTGCCCTAGGTGTGAAGAGGAACCCTATTATTTTGAGGGTCAAGTAGTCAACGGTCAAGGTGACAATGACCTAATGTAAATATGCATTCCGCACAATAACTTCAACATCACAACACCAACAATCATAAAACTTCATAGGTATATTGCCCTAGGTGAGAGGAGGAACCCTGTCCTATTTGGGGCAAGTAGATTAAAGTTCAAGGTCACAGTAACCTTATATGGAAATATACATTCCACACAAAAATTTCGAATCCGTAACACCTACACTCAAAAAGCTTCACAGATACATTGCCCTAGGTGAGAGGAGGAACCCTATTGCTTTTGGGGTCAGTAGGTCAAAGGTCAAGGTCACTGTCATCTTATATATAAAAATGCTTTCCTCATGATAATTTCAAAATTGAAAACGCTACACTCTTACAACTTCATATATGTATTGCCCTAGGTTAAAGGAGGATCCATATTGTTTTTGGGGTCAGAATGTCAAAGGTCAAGGTCAACGTGACCTTATATAGACAAACGCATTCCGGATGAATACCTACACTCATGAAACTGCAAAGGTACATTGCCCCAAGTGGGACGAGGATCCTTATTGTTTTTTGGGTTATTAGGTCATGGTCACCATGGTCGTATATAGAAAAACTCATTCCGGACGAAAACTTCTAAACTATAATTTCTACACTCATGAAACTTGATGGAGTTTGATTGAAGAAAGTATATTGCCTGAGGTAGGAGAATAATCCCTGTTAATTTGGGGTCAGTAGGACGAAGGTCAAGGTCATCGTGACCTTATATAAAAAATACATTCCGGACGATAACTTCGAAACCATGACACTTACACTCATGAAACGTCACAGGTACATTGACCTTGGTGAGAGAAGAAAACCTTTCGTTTTTGGGGCCAGCAGATTAAAAGTCAAGGTCACGGTGACCTTATATGGAAATATGCATTCCGCACAATAACTTCAGAACCCCAATTTTTTTAGGGCTAGTAGGTCTAAGGTCAATGTCACGGTGACCTTATATGGAAATATGCATTCCGCACAATAACTTCAACTATAAAACATACACTCATAAAACTTAATAGGTACATTGCCCTAGGTGTGAGGAAGAACCCTATTATTTTGCGGCCCAATAAGTCAAAGGTCAAGGTCACAATGACCTAATGTAAATATGCATTCCGCACAATAACATCAAAATCACAACACTTACAATCATAAAACTTCTTCATAAAAGGTATATTTTCCTAGGTAAGAGGAGGAACCATGTCCTATTTTGGGCCAGTAGATCAATGGTCAAGGTCACAGTGACCTTATATGGAAATATATATTTCGCACAACAACTTCAAATCCGTAACACCTACACTCAAAAAACTTCACAGATACATTGCCCTATGTGAGAGGAGAAACCCTCTTGCTTTTGGGGTCACTAGGTCAAAGATCAAGGTCACTGTCATCTTATATATATAAACGCATTCCAAACAACTTTAAAACTCTAACTCCTACACTCATAAAATTTCAGAGGTACATTACCCTACGTGATAGGAGGAACGCTATTGTATTTGGGTCAGTAGGTCAAAGGTCAAGGTAACTGTAATATTATATATAAAAATGTATTCCTCATGATAACTTCAAAATTGAAACACCTACACTTTTAAAACTTCATACATACATTGCACATGGCGAGTGGAGAAACCTAATGCGTTTGGGGTCAGTAGGTCAAAGGTCAAGGTCAACGTCACCTTATTTGAAAATATGAATTCCACATGAGAACTTCAAAACCGTAACTCCTACACTCATGAAATTTCATATTTTCATCACACTATTGCTTTTGGGGTCAAAGGTCATTGACTGACTTTATATGTGAATATGAATTCCGCATAATAACTTCAAAACCGTAACACCTACACTCATAAAATTTCAAAGTTACATGGCCCTAGTTGAGAGCTCTAAAGCTGTTTCTTTTGGGGCCAGTGGGTCTAAAGTCAAGGTCACAATGACCTTATATAGAAATATGCCTTTCGCACAATTACTTCAAAACAGTTACAACTATACTCAAAAAACTTCATTGTCCTAGCTGAAAGGTCAATAGGTCAAATATCAATGTCACTGTTACCTTATATAGGAAAATGCATTCCTGATGGTAACTTCAAAATTGAAATACCTACACTTTTAAAACTTCGTACATACATTGCCCATGGTGAGTGAAGAAACCCTAATGTATTTGGGGTAAGTAGTTATAAGGTCAAGGTCACCATCACCTTATATGGAAGTATAAATTACACATGGTAACTTCAAAACCGTAACACCTACACTCATGTAATTTCATAGTTATATTTCCCTTGGTAAAAGAAAAGATTGTATTTCATTGGGGTTAGCAGGTCAATGGTCAAGGTCACTATGACCTTATTTGGTAATATACATTCTGCGCGATAACATCAAAACCATAACACACCCACTGATGAAACTTCATATGTACATTGATGTTGGCAAAGAGAGAACCTGATTGTCTTTTGGGTCTGGAGGTCAAATGGCAAGATCACCAAGACCTTATATGAAAATACACATTCCGACATATAACTGTAAAGTCGCAACACTCACACTTATGAAACTTCATATATACATTGCCTTTGTTCGGAATAAGAACCCTGTTGATTTTGGGGTCACGAGGTCAAAGGTCAAGCTCAGCAGTACACATTACAAGTGATAACTCCTGGAGTATAATACCTAAACTCATGAAACTTTGTAGATACATTGCCCTTGGTAAAAGGCGGAACCCTATCACTTTTGGGCTTAGTAGGTCAAAGGTCAAGGTCGCTGTGTCTTCATATGGATATAAAACTTTGCAAGTGAGAATCCCGGAAATATGATACCCACACTTATTAAACTTCTTAGGTGAATTGTCCATGGTCAAAGGAGGAAACCTATTACTTTTGGGTTCAGTAGGTCAGCAAGGTCACATTTAACTGACAATGACTGAATCCTAAGACTTTTCATCACTGTAACTTGTAACTATTAGACATACAATTCTGAAACTTTACAGAAATAGTACTCATGTTAAAACAACAACCTCTATTAAATTTAAGCTTAGTAGGTCTGATGTCAAGGTCACTGTGACCTGATCATGACAAATTATTTCCTAGCTTTTATTGACGAATATTTGTCTTGAAACTTTATACAAATAGTCCTCTTAGCCGGGGATTTGAAAAAAAAATCGGCATATTGTTTTTTTGTTTTGTGGTTGACTGTCGTCCTTGAATGCTGCTTTCCCTGTCCGATATTTTTATCCTTTTTTATAGATTGGTGTAAACCGGACGGGTGGGCGTCAACATTTTGTGTTTTCTTTTTATCTCGGAACTACCATGCCAGATCTTCATCAAACTTTAACAGCACCTTCCTCTCATCAAGCACTTACCATATGCCAAAAACTAAATCACTATGACCTACTTTCTCCAAATTATGCGTTACGGTAACCTTTTTGGTTAAGTTAGGGCGGGAGGGGGATTAAGTTTTGGTTATCTCATCAATACTGTGACCTACTTTCTCCAAAATATGCATTACGTTAACCTTTTTATTAAGCTTGGGCGAGTGGTGGGGGACAGTACCTTTCCCTCATAAAGCACTGACCATGCCCTGAAAACAAGGTCAAAGTGACATACTTTCTCCAAAATATGCTGTGCATGAACCTTTTTAGCTCTACTGGCCGAGGGATATGGATTTCATTTTTCATTCGATCTTTACCAAACTTTACCAGGTTATTAATATCAATAAAAGCTCGGATAAGTGTGAACACCAGCCAGATCAGATCAGAAACACCGGAGTTATGGTCCTTGATTTAGTTAAAACTGCTATATGTTCCCTCTTTAAGACGATAGGGCCTTCATTTGTCATCCGATCTTTACTAAACTTTAATAGATTGTTAAATTTTAATAAAAGTGCGAGTAATTTCAAAAACCAGCTAAATCGGACCAGTAACACCCGTGTTATGACCCTTGATTTAGTCAAAAAGGTTATATGTTGTCTCGTTAAGACGAAAGAGCCTTCATTTTCCATCATATCTTTACCCATATTTACCAAATGGTTAATATCAATGAAAGCTCGGAGAAATTTAAAACCAGTCAGATCGGACCAGTAACACCGGAGTAATTGCCATTGATTTTGTTAAAAATAAGACGATAAGGCCTTCATTTTCCATTCGATCTTTACCAAACTGTAACAGATTGGTAATATCAAAATGAAAGCTCGGACAAGTTTGAAAACCAGCTATATTGGACCAGGAACAACAGAGTTATGTGCCCTTGAACTATTGAAACATGACATTTTCAGCCATGTCCAGCGCCTTTAATCTTTCCCAAACTTTGCCAGAGTGTTGATATCAATGAAAGCTCAGACGAGTTGTTTGAAAATCAGCCAGATCAAACCAGTAACACCGGAGTTATGGCCCGTTTTCAATATGTGTTAATGTACACTGAAAACCCCAGGGGTTGTGGGGTCAAATCTCACTTGAGGCATATGTATTTGTTTCTTCTTCTCTGACACTTCAAGAGCTAAAGGTTTAATATTTTGTATTTATTATCAGCTTATGTTCCTCTACAAAGTTGTTCAAATGGCGACTCTGGGGTCTAATTTTACATATACTTATATATCGGGAAAAACGTTCAAAATCTTCTTCTCTGAAACTACAAGAGTCAAAAGTTTAATATTTTGTCTTTACACTCAGCTTATAGTCCTCTACCAAGTTTTCTTGAATCGTGACCCTGGGTTCAAATTTGGCCCTAACCCAGGGGTCATATGTTGTACATAGACTCATATAGGGACAATTTTTAAAATATCTTCTTCTCTGAAACTAAAAGAGTCAGAAGAATAATATTTTGTATTTACCATCAGTTTATGGTCCTCTAAGAAGTTTGTTCAAATGGTGACACTGGAGTTAAATTTGTCCCTGTCCCCGGAGTCACATATGTTACATAGACTTATATAGGGACAAACTTAAAAAAAACTTCTTCTCTCAAACTACAAGAGCCAACAGTTTAATAGTTTGTATTTACACTAAGCTTATGGTCCTAACCAAGTTTGTTCAAATGGTGACCCTGGGGTCAAATTTTACCTCGCCCCTGGGTCACATGTCAAACTTGTTTTGAGTGTTTACATTAACGAAAGTTTGATTTGTTTTAAAGCTAGCCAAACTTTAGCCAAAGAGACTTTTTAACAAACTAGTTCGATACTGTCATATCTGACACACAATCATTCTATCCCCCACAAACACCCAACCCACCCACACCACCATGGACACCATATAACCAGTAGAGCGATACATGCCCTCTTGGGCATCTTGTTGTTTAAGTTTGGGTGTGTCGAACGACACTATAATAAAAGTAGATATAAAAGTCGAACCGGACATGTAGCATTAACATGACAAAGTCAACACAAAGCACACATACAAAACACGCATACAAAGCACGCATAGAAAACAGCATACAAAACACATACAAAACACGCATACAAAGCACGCATACAAAGCACGCATACAAAACACGCATACAAAACACGCATACAAAACACGCATATTAAACAAGCATACAAAGCACGCATACAAAGCACGCATACAAAAAACGCATACAAAAGACGCATACAAAGCACGCATACAAAGCACGCATACAAACACGCATACAAAGCACGCATACAAAACACGCATACAAAGCACGCATACAAAGCAAGCATACAAAACACGCATACAAACACGCATACAAAACACGCATACAAAACATGTATACAAGACACACATACAAAACAATTACACAGAAAAAGTGAAGCAAAGTATGCGACATCGCAAACACAATAACAATATGGTCGCCTTATTTGAAGTAGATATTCCGCCTTTTACAAAATATGTACACCGTTTATAACCTATTGACGACGAGGTAAATATATATCTTACATATTTTGAAAATTCAAACTCTATAGGCACAATATAAACGGCCTTACCCAGGCCAAATCCAAAAACTGTAGCGTTGAATTAACCGAGTTACGCATATTCAGTCATGGTTATTTGAAGAACATGTGAATAAACTTTTACTTTTATCGGCAATAATACATTATTATATGACCTCAACACCTGGGTACAGTTTTTATAAACGGTTGTGTGTGGTAATTTTGTCTTTATTTGGCAGGTTAGTTACTTTAAGGCATGGAGCATGCAATTATTTTAATTGCCAAGGAAACGAGAGGTATTTAAAAAATCATAAGGAAAAGTCTGTAAGTTCAAACCTAGATGTATTTGAAAACGTATATAGCTCTATTTAAATGCTCCGACGTAATTCTGTAATACTGTCAATTGGTCCGACGTAATTCTGTAATACTGTCAATTGGTCTGACTTAATTTTTGTAAAACTGTCAATTGGTTTTCACATACCTTTTGCACATACCCATGTTAAATGTATAGTTTCTTTGGTGGAATTGAACAAAGTGCAAACTCCTTCTGAAATCCTATTTAAAGTTTACATTGTTTTCCTTCGGGCGATATAATGTGTAAATAAATACTGAAATGCAAACATATATACTTACAGTGTAGTACACTTAGAGCAAACTGTGTTACAAATATTAATGTTTTACGCTTTTAAAAGAAACTTCTTTACATAATATTAAAGCAAATTTATTAATGCTGTCATTTATAACGTTACATGTGTTAAAAATGTCGTAAAACACCATACAAACAAACGAAACAAACAAACAAACAAACAAACAAACTCACTTAAAAAATAGTTATGAAGTTAGGAAACGAATATAATTTTAAACGTTCATGGTAGTATAAATAACATAAGAGCACGTGCAAAGTATGAGAAACAAAAAAAATCAGAACAATATGCTGATGAAGGAAGAAAGGTAAAATAAACACATGATATCACGCCGTTGAATGTTTACATATCGACAGATTATCATGTTCCCCTACGAATTTTGACCAGACTTGTTGTTTTTTTTAGCTCTACTGGCCAAAGGCCAGAAAAGCTTAGGAGACGGAAAGAGGGAATCACTAGACCGACCTACGTCATCAGCTCATTTGAATAAATAAATATATGACGAATACATTATCGTTGTCGTCAACAGTATTATCAAACGATACGTTTAGGCAGATCTATATCTAAGTATTTATTATTATTTTAATTACGTATTGGTGTCGCATTATTTGGAAAACGAAAGTGAAAGTAGGATGTACATATAACACTGTATTATAATTATAAAGGTCCTCCTATTCCCTGGTAGCTCTACAAGTTCCCCTCACATCTATATGTACACATAACACGTCAGTATTATATAAAGGTCGTTCTACAGATTCCCTTGATACTTCGTCAGTTTCCCCTCACATATATATGTACATATAACACTGTATTATATAAAGGACCGACTACAGATTCCGCTGGTACCTCTACAAATTCCCCTTACATCTATATGTACATATAACACTATAGTATATATATATATATATAGATCCTTCTACATATTCCCCCGGTACCTCTACAAGTTCCCCTCACATCTATATGTACATATAACACTGTATTAGATAAAAGTCCTTCTGCAGATTCCCCTGGTACCTCTACAAGTTCCTCTCACATATATATGTACATATAACATTGCATTATATAAAGGTACTTCTACAGATTCCCCTGGTACCTCTACAAGTTCCCCTCACATCTACATGTACATATAACGCTATAATGTATAAATGTCCTTCTACAGAATCCCATGGTACCTCTACAAGTTCCTCTCACATCTATATGTACACTGTATTATATAAAGATCTTTCTACAGATTCCCCTGGTGCCTCTACAATTTCCCCTTAGATCTATATGTACATATAACTCTGTATTATATAAAGGTCCTTCTACTGATTGCCATCGTACCTCTACAAGTTCACCTCACATCTACTTGTACATATAACACTGTATTATATAAAGGTCCTTCTACAGATTCCTCCGGTACCTCTACAAGTTCTCCTCACATCTACATGTCCATATGACACTGTATTATATAAAGGTCCTTCTACAGATTTCCCTGCTACCTCTACAAGTTTCCCTCACATCGATATGTACATATGACACTGTATTATATTAAGGTCTTTCTACAGATTCCCCTGGTACCTCTACAAGTTTCCCTCACATCTACATGTACATATAACACTGTATTATATAAAGGTCCAACAAACTTGCCATGCTCCCAAACCTTGCACACACTCCGATATAAACCCATCATATGGATCAGTACACATAACATTAATAAGCATCTTGAAAAAACTGAGAACGTTTGACGTCATACAGCGCAAGCTATATGACGAAAGCAATGACTTAATTGTTTGTCATGTGAGTACTAGTGTATTTAAACATAATGTACCACGCATAACTTTGCATACGGGGGCGCTCAATGGAACATCTTGTAAACCTAGAGCGTGATTACCTTGACCTCCGAGATAATATATAGTACCCCGACAATAGCGTAAACAATGGGGTTAATGTTGTGTTAGAATCGAAATAATAAATACGTACCTGTATTTTATCGTAGAATAAAATACATTTAGTCGTTCGGATGTGTAGTAATTGACTTATTAGTACGTATTGATTATTTCTTAAATACATATGATGTTTTGTTGAGTTTGCGAATTAAATTTTAGAATCGAATTTTAGTTTTTTAATCGTATATTAAATTAAACGCGTCTGTTGTTTGCGTTTGCAGCAAGACATTTTAATCAACTCACTATACATGGCAAATCAGTAGACCGTGGACTCTGCTGGTTGTGGTAAGGACTGGTTCCTGTAAATTGATCCTCCACCGATGTTCCATTTATTGGCACCAGTAACGATGAATCACGTCCTTGTGCACACATGTATGTGTCGTGGAAATGCGCTATTATAGTCGTCAGGAACACAGCATTTACAATAGATAGAGATGGTCCTTACACGCCTATATCTGAAACAGACTGAAAATATCTTCAGATTTCATGTAAACAGATCCATATCAATATTTTGTGTGGTCATTTACCGCCAAATGCATTTCAACGAAATGCATGATTGTCACAATAATCCTCAACTGAACTCTTGTATAATTAGCTACAACGTGATACAGAACAGAACAGAACATATTCTTTATTTATGATACATATGATCACGTGATACTTCTACCTACTTACGAACATACCGTCCTTTGAACTTAACAAATATAAATGTATGAAACATACATATTTCCAAAAATATGGGAAAAATAACTTTAAACTAATGTGACAATTTACCGTACGGTTTAAACAGACAATCATTACCCTTATAATAACCAAAGGATTAAACGGTTAAGACATAAAGCGGAAGGGGAATAACCTGCACTGAAAAGTAAGTTAACATAGTGCTTGTGTTACCTGTCCTAAGTTAGATATTTTACTGGAGCCATATGTAGTTTGTGTTTTACAAATAACCTGTGAACAACAAAAAAAAGATTCACGAAGAACTGAATATGACGTTGTATATTAAACAATAACTACCGTAAACGCGAGTTTCGGAATAAACGAATACAAACAAGAAAATAAAGTAGCAGACTCGGTTTTATTGAGCATGTTGCTGAAGGTAATATAACATGCAACACCCCGCACGCCACATATACTGCCATTCGCGGTATTTTACCTAAAAGCCATGACAACGATTGGGCTCTGTGACCCGAAAGGATCAGTAAGTAATAACAATGTTGATGTACAGCACGGTGGACGTTTTAAAGCTAAACGAACAAGGGGTGAATGTAACATAATTAAAGATATCGTAAAGGTAATATTTTGTTAAATCTTTGTTTGCACACTTTAGTGACACGTTATGCACATGTGAGTTATAAATGACGGTCGATTTTGTTTGTTATGGAGGCAGACCACCCACTTTTCTTGGCTATAACCAGTACTGTACATCACCCGCCATCCGTTAGAATCGACATTTCCTCACTTACTAACATGTTTTGTAAATGATTTTGTTCAATAACAATGATGAAAAGGACACAAAGCTAAGCGGATCACTTAATACAATGAACGTATTGTGTGTTTTTGGTGTACTGCCTTCAGTGAATGCTACATCTCCTGGTCGACTTTTGTATTTCATTTTATTGATGGTCAAGCTATACAAATAACATGTCCACCTTTTATCAACATATTATTTCTTTTTTATTATATGCGCTGATAAGAAAGCCTATGAGAAGTCTAATATCAAGGCAATTGACAATTTAAACAAAATCAAATGTATATACGAAAGAAGAATGTAAAAAAGCTAATTCTAAGCAAACTATAAACAAACAACATATTTAGAAGTGATTAGGAGGACTGAGAGTATTTTGAAAACCGTGTCACAACGGTACTCTTTACAAAATAACGCCTTCCATTCAGTAAAGGATTTCCGTATGATCGAATTAATTTATTTATTAGTTGTCAAAATTTATCTGTTATACAATACACAGTCAGCCATAAACACTAATTAAAATAATAGTATGTACCTAACTTAGAGCCATGCTTCCTTTTTAAATTATAAATACAATAAACCATTACCGATGGCGTGATATTCTTCTATTTTTGGTGAGTTTTATGCATGTATGCTTGGGACTTAATGTTTGCGCGGTTGTTTATGCAGGCATTACCTGATGTCTTCAGAAACCTTGCCGAGAAAGTGCGTATGGGTTTTACCTAGCGTTCAAAGCATTGGAATCTTGGCTCTATGGTAGGTACATACTACCACAAGAGCCATGATTCTCATGGCTAGCATTAAAAACAACAACAAGCACACATGCTAATAATTAAGAAGCAAGGATGTGACATTAACACATCAGCATACGTATTTTATTACTTGCCACGTAGTAAGCACATCGATGACCACGACAATCCAAGTAAGCGATTACACGTGATCTATTAAGCAAACACGTATATGAAGGTCACATGGACAGTCCCACTGTGTTTATTGGAATGGTTAGCAAAAAATAAACTTGCGTGACAAAATGAAATATTATTTGAATATGTTAACACTTCATATATCGGTTTGGGAGAAAGTGTTACAATTGTCAATATGTATGATTGTTTTATAATATCAGTTTGTAGAGGTTAGATCACGAACCCACTCTACCGAGAAAAGTTGGTAAATAACGGCAAACTAAATGTTATCTTATTCTTACTATACAAATGCAAGCAATAAACCAAAACGCTACTGTGTAATTTACAACGCTTAACACGTCTGCATACTTTCTGCATTCGTAAGCCATAAAGCGTTATACAAGAAAATCAGGAATGCACCAAGGAATCATCGCGAACTATTGTATTTTTTCTTTCTATATAATTACCATAATTTTTGTGTAAACATGTTTCCTTTCAAGAGTGAAAAATTGATTTTTTGCTGTTGTGTTATGATTGTATATATTTGTTTCATACACCATGAACACTGACTCGAAGAATAAAAATGAGTATGATAATGGACCTTTGGAAACGGCCGAGCGCGACATATACGAAATATTGCAGTCTCGGTTTGATTGAGACTGTTCATGAGCGGTAGTGAAATATGCTAGCTACCGCTCACGCCCTCTAGCTCCGGGTCAATAAACCATTTTCCCACCAAATATTATACTGAGTATGTGTTTGATTGTGTTTTCTTTATATATTAAGTAATCGATAGAGTCTAGTCTCAGCTCGTTGATTATTTAAACACCTCGATGGCCTATCTAGTCTCAGCGAGTTGGCTTATTTAAACACCGAGATGGCCATAGGCCATCGAGGTGTTTAAATAACCAATGAGCCGCGACAGACTCTATCTTTTGTGTAGCATCGAATACTTAGTAACACTGTGACGTTATAGTGACAGTACTCTAAATTCCAATATCCAATAGTTGTAGTACGGAATAGCCACGCCCCTTTAGTTACCCTAAATTAAACGATTTAATGCTTTGCATTCATCAAAGGAAATGTCACCAACATCTACTTAGTTAACATTTATATTTTTTTTATAATTAATAATAGGCAAAATGACGACAAATCCACTTAGTACGCAGGATATAGGTCACAAAAGATTAGATTAGAAAGTTCAATGGTATGCAGTATGATTCGTGCTTGTTTATTACTCTTCTTAATGTTGCCTGCCTATGTTGGTTGATACAGCTGGCGGAAATTGCCGTATATACACTCTCCTGTTTAAATGGGATAACGATACTGCAAGACGGATGTTTAGTGACCCTAGACTCTGGTATAAACCCACCATCGGCATTTTTACCACTGACGTTCCAATGCGGTCCTTGTTGTCAACCATTTTATGTTTGTGATTTCGTATAATTTACTTGTTTTTATCTTCGTCAAGTTCGTGGTTGTTTTCGGTGTCTGTTGGAAGATTGAAATCTCCGAATGCTTCGCTTACAATTCACAGTTTGCCTTCACTTCGTGGACAAGTAAGACTATCTGTAAAATTAAAACGTTAACTCTCTTAAGTAATCTAAACAAATGCCATCATATATCAGGCCATTAATGCGTTTCAATATTCACCTCAGCCTATGTGTACACTATTTTATCGTTCTAGCAGCGAAAACTTGTTTTGATAAACAACATATCCCAATATCGTTAAAAAACTATTTTGACTAATCTAGTCACTGTTTTGGATTACTACCGCCGCCTTTGAACTATTATGTAGTATTGTAAAATGAAAAGTATATGTACAGTCCGTTCCTGAAGTAATATTGAGCCTCCAGAAATAAATTATACGCTATTTCTCTCAGCTATGCTAGCTGACTGTACACGAATGATTTATGCAATCACAAATTATGAATGTTTCCGTTTTCAGAAAACCCTCATAACTGTACAAAAATGTTTTCCAAAATGATAGCTGTCTTCGCTTACCATAAAATGCGTGGAGTCCATGAGGATGGTTATATTATTGAACGTCAAAGTAAAGCAAAGAAATACGTCGAAAATTTAGTATATTAACTTATTATATGAGGCGAGTTATCATCTATGAACTACAACTTTAGTGGCCCGTTTGAAATTGTAGTAGCTTTTTTAAGACTGCAGACAAACATCAAACCTCACTGTCCTCTTGGGCTTTAGGTAGACGTCATCATAGGGTCCACAACCTGTCCGGTCATCGAACAATTAAAGAGGAAATCATAGTGGCAAACTGTAAATGGGTCCACCACCACGCGTGCAGTGCGTCGCAAAATGATAGGGTCATAACATCTTTTGATAAACCTTTTAACAAGTTTAACAAAAATAGTATGAAAGTGATCATGACCAAGGATCTTACGAAAACATGTTAAATTTACTGAAAAGATATGATAATCTGTTTAAAAGTACCTATTGCATTTCAAAATATGCAAACGTTTTAAGCCGAAATTAAAGTTGTATTTATTACCCCAGTCAGCCCCGTTTTCACTTATTGGAGAAAGGGTTGGATGGGGTATGAAAGTTATTACTTGGACTACGTAATTGGTATTCAAAATAACTTTCAATGAAGTATTTTCATCCATTCTATTTCCAGTGGCGTATAGTCCCAGTTTCTAACAGAACGCTTTGCCCTAAACGGGAAAAACAGAAGGACGATATAAATAAAATGGATTTTTGTTGGGAGCAGAGGTTATGAGGCGTATCACACGTAACAGTCAAAAGACTAAATTAACAAGTAACAGTCAAAATACTCAAGTAAACAGCAGACAATATATCCTACATGTCCTAAAGGTGATTAAATAATATTCAGAACCTGTAAAGACTGGAGTAGTGTAACCACATATTTGAAATTAATATACAAACACTAAAGTATTTGAGAATGTACCACCGATATCTGTATATACATATCGGGCTCAGCGATCTCCAGAGATCGGAATGAATAACAGTTTTGACCATTTCTGCATTTTTCAAAATTAATTCCTGCTCGATACAAATTTTCCTGAAAATCCTGTTACCTCCCTTAGACTGTACTCTTGATACTTTTGATAAAATATACACTGAACTCAACACTGTTTAAAATGGTTAGGGCTTGGAGCAAAAGCTATCGAATTCAGTAACAGGTAATGGGTTTCGAGACAGTAATTGATGACGGCAGTGTTTACGATATTATAACATTTAAACGTTAATTATTGGCGATATTCATTCATAATTTTCTCTAATGTTGAGAGGTGAATGAACTAGATATTTTGACTACTGTCATTTTCAATATTCTTAGCATGGAGTTTGATGCTTAAATGATAAAACATATACTCAACAAATGATGAAGTCGTTTTACACCCCTTTAGAAGAAAACGGAGACGTGATATTGTGTTTATTTCCCGTCGACTTATGTAATTGTTTTAAGAAATTGTTTTCTCTAGATCAACTAACTTTATATCATACTTCTCCATGTATATTTAGTCATGCAGATTAATTACAAAAAACACTTTCCCACAAACTAAATTGACCCAGAATGTCAAAATCTCTCGCGCGGTTGACTTAGAAATTGCATGCACCAGGTCAACTAACCTTAGATCCTATAGTGAATCGTACAGTTTTTTTACAAACAGTACCTTACAAATGACATTGAGTCAGCATGTTTATAATAACAATCAAAACCTCTCGCGAGGTCATGATGCTACATGATTTTATAATAAAACATATTTTTAAACGTCCAGAAAACATGCAAATCTCAATAATTCAAATTTGATTATGTTATTCACATCAACACGTCGATTTCAAATTAATAAAACAGGATAAAACTGCATCGTTTCTTCGTTTTAGTCAGGGAGAGGATACGACATAGAAGTTATCAGAATTTGAATGTATTAATCTGACATGGATTTACATATATATATATATTGATGGGGAAAAAAACATTTATACAGTGCTACAGTTTATAAAAACCCAAGCGCTTTCGACTAACTTCATCAGGGGTACACAAACACGAAAATAACAAATACGAAACAAAAAACACTAAAACACACGGCAGTTTAAATAAAACTCTTTAAAAAATATTTAGACGTTACGATATAATATGTCTTCTATCTAATTAAAGGATATACATTGTCCGATAATATGGTAAGAAACTTGCGGCTCTGAAAAGTTTAAATGTTTATCAAAATATAGTATGACTCTATCATTTTGCAAAGCACTGCATGCTTAGTGGTTGGGCCATTTACAGATCGTCACTATGCTTTTCTCTTTGATTTCGCGATGACCGGACAGATTGTAAACCCTATGATGACGTCTACCTAAATTCTCAAAGGATGGTAGCGTCTAATGTTTGTCTTAAATCTTGTCTTGTCGTACCATTAACAGTTTGTTTGTCATTGAGTACTTACTTTGTGGCTTTCTAGACTCTTGCTTTGTGGCTTTCAAAGACAGTCGTATTGCTCTCATTTAAAAAAATGTTTTCTATAGAGAATACCTAATTTCCGGCCTGTAACAATATTAAAGAGTTGTTTTACTAACGCCAGTTTCGACAATTACACTTCATGGACTTGCCAAGAAGTTTTTGAAGCACTCATGTTTCTATTAGATAATGTTTTCGCCAGATATGGAACTACTGTTTATAGACAAATTCGGTTGGTATCCCTACGAGTACAAACTGTGCACTTTTTGTTGCATATTTGCTCCTGTATTGCTATGAAAGAGATTTCATGTTGAGTCTTTCGTCCGAGGCAGATGTAATTCAATCCTTTAATGGCACCGTTCAGTATATTGATGACCTATTGAATATTGATATTCTTTTTCTACTATCTATCCTAAAGAATTCAAAAAGGGTAACATTTCAGACAATGTTGCTTCTTTTCTTGACTTACATCTCTCTATTGAACATGGTGAAAAAATTACTAAAGTCTATGCCAAGCTGACGAGATGATTTTAATTTTGACATTGGGAATTATCTGCACTTAGATGGGAATGCTCCCCGAGGTACTTCTTGTACGGTCTATGTTTCTCGACTTATTCGTTTTCTAGAACTTATAGTGGTGTTGAGGATTTTAATCTTCGTAATATGGGTATCACTAGACTCAAAATAAGTATTAAACAAAAGCGCCATATGGTAGTTGTATTTGACTGATATGTGTGTGTCACCATGACCGCCAATACACAGGGAATGTAATTTTGACATTAAAGAGATCGACAAAAAGAAAAAAATCACTTTCATTCAAAACAAAGGAAATAAGGTTTGAATATTACTTTTTAAACATATGAATAATCACACGCCGCACGCACGCACGCACGAACGCACGCACGCGCGCACGCTTATGTGTGACTATTTCTCTATTCCGTTTATCTTCCAATTGAAAATAAAACTACATATTTGCACGAAATATTTGTCCTTGAATATCAAAACGTATTGCGTTTGAATGAATGAATTATTACAGAATCTGAAAATCTGATGAAATTATCCACAAATTCGCATTGCATGCGGTGTTTAATATTAAATCCCATAAAATCGGCATTTAAACACAAATAACCTAGCCGAACCTGTCATAAACAAGAAATACAATTTATTGTGAACGTCAAAACCTGAACGAGAGTAATAAAACGAGGAAAAAAGTAGATAAAGTAATCAATTTACAGAGTAAAATATCATAAGCACACTGTAGTAACAAGTGTCCTGTACTGAACTTGCGTTTACGCCAAATATGTATGCAGAATAGCATTATATATATAGTAACGCACATTCAACTAGTATGTTTTAACAGAGCATGAATTTCAAAGGAGAAAGTTGAAAATCGCCGAGCAAGATAAATATAAACAATACTGCAATCTCGGTTTGATTGAGAGAAATGATATAGTGAACAGTTCTTGCTACCGTTCACTCAATCTAGCCCCGGATTGAGCAGAACTCGGAAATTAGAAAAGTACGGACATTAGAGCCGATAGTTTGCATATGACGGTGACAATTGAACCTTCAATGAGGTATTTTCACACCATTTCATAGCCAGCGGCATATTGTCTCAGTTGCTTATAAAATGCGTTGCTCTAAACTGGAAAACAATGGGCGGAATACACTACATACAATTTAGTTGGGAGCAGAGGTTATGAAACCTGCCTATCACAGGTATCATTCAAAACCACACAAAACGTCCTAAGTGTGGGTAAACCATTTTTAGAGCATTTAAAAGATGTCACAGGTAAGTTCATTAGCAGACAAAATGTCCTTAGTGTGGGTAAACAATTTGCAGAGACTTTAAATGATAGAGTAACTGAACCACATATTCGAAATTAATTAAAGGAAACGAAGTATTTGAGAGTGTACCATCGTTATGTGTTTATAAATATCCAACTCAGTGATCTCCAAAGATCGGAATTACATTTTTAACAGTTCTGTTAAGATCCGAAGAAATTAGTGAACGATACACTTGAAATGTTGAATGTTGTATATTTACCGAGAGTTCTGAAAGACGGAAAAGTAAGCTAACCAGAAGGCCTTATTGCCTACTGACCGTTCCAAGTCGGTAAACCTGTTTTCACCACCATTTCTGTTGTTTTGTGTCTCCTTCATTGTATTTTCAAGTCCTTGTTTGCAGTACAGTGCGGACCTACGATGCCATTGCGTTCGGACGCTGTGGTTTCTTTAGGACCCTATATCTCATTTTTGGTACTTATTTTTACTTTGTTTCCTTCGACTGTTTAAGTTACTAAATTATCGGCGCATAAAGCTGCATGCGTTGGACGTCAGACAACTGTACGCAAATGACGTAAAATCACCAGGGAAGTAACATAGGCGCGTCACGTCATGTTATCCTTTCGCTTGATTTGTTTCAATGATAAACGTTGCATTTCATGTTTCTTAATGATTGTACATCAACTGGGATCAATAATAAATCATAAAAAAAACTGTATAGCAGGCTGCGCCTCGGTCGACATTATTTTCCTCAGGGTGACAATATCCACTGTCACCTCACTAGGATTTACCGTGATGTATCTAATGTTTATTCCATAATATGTTAGATGTGCATAATCGACCAATACGTTTCATAGTTATGGCCCTTGATTTCATCATTCATTTTGTATATTCATTATACCTCATTATAAAACCCCAAGTAAAATCTCCATACACGCCCGCGAAATAATTTCGATTAAACAAAACAAAGCAATGTTTCAGGAATGTGACCTAAGTGGAAGTAGATAAATAGATATTGTTTTTTTCCATGATCAACAAGATATGTGCAAATGACATTCGGTGAACTCTTATTAAAAGCTTGATAGTTGAATACATGGACTGAAATATTACATCAACATTTGTGATACGGATATGAAGAAAGACAAAAATATCGGACAGGGAAAGCAGCATTCAAGGACGACAGTCAACCACAAAACACAAAAACAAATACGCAAACAGACAAACGAGAAGGTAAAGTAATAAAAAATGCAAACGACATCACAAACGCAAAAGAGTTGACAATAGGGCTACCGCCTTCGAACGGTCGGTGGCAAAAAAGGCCACTGGGGGTTTAAACCGGTTCTAGGGTGCACCAAACCTCAATTAAAATAGGACAGTGTAAATAAAGAAATCCCCGCCATGATCTAATCTCTAACCAACAAGGCAGCATCAATAGGCAATATAAGTAAAACACAAATATGCTCGTGTAAATATAATACAAAAAACAATAGCGTAGAAAGCCACAATGAAGGTACTCAATGACTTGGCAGAAGCCAGAGCAACACGAGAATAAACCATTAAGGGCACGACAAGAAAGATCATAGACAAACATCAAACGCCACCGTCCTAATGGGCTTTAGGTAGGCGTTATCATAGGGTCCACAGCCTGTACGGTCATCGTACAATTAAAGTGGAAAGCATAGTGGCGAACTGTAAAAGGGTCCACCACCAAGCATGCAGTACGTTGCAAAATGATAGGGTCATAACCTCTTTTGACAAACATTTTAACAAGTTTAACAAAGATAGTATGAAAGTGATGATGACCAAGAATCTTACGAAGTTTATAAATCACATCACCATAGAAGTCAGGTTGTGATAGTCCTTGTCGCAGAAGAGTCCTTAAATTACTTTTATATTTGGAAAGAAGATCAGGGTTACGATAATAAAATGTTGCAAAGATTTTATGAAGTTTATGGTAACGGTAACGGTTACCCTGATTGAGTAGCCTTTGAGACACATACACCCCATAAGAAGTTGCTAGGGGAACATCCCCATCCAAGTGGGGGTAATTAATAATGTCAACATTAAAATCATCTCTCTTGTCATAGATTTTGCTAATTATTTCACCATTTTCAATCGAGAGATCTAAATCAAGAAAAGAAGCGTTATTATCAGATATATTAGCTTTATTAAGCTGAAGTTCTTTAGGATAAATATTATCAACCATAGTTGGAGGGAAAGGGTTGTAAATGTTCAGTATGTCATCCAGATACCGAGGGGTGTCATTAAAAGCTTCAATAACATCTGCCTGGGTATACTTGATGAGGTCGATATAGTTAAAATGTTGAGATAATGCTTAAACATGTTTTAAAGATATTATTTTGTTTTATGCTACTTACATCTAGACATTTTATTTGATTATTGTTTTTGCATGTTTATTATTAAAAAATAGGATTTTTCCCCCTGATATTTTAATATATTTGTTTCGGTTTAATAAAATAAATGCTTTTTGGAATTTCAAAACTCACTGCACAACAATTGTGCTCAATTTTATGTTTAAGCTTGATACACGTGCAGCTCGATATTTGTAGAGACTAAGGAATGGCGTCTTGTCTAATAAACTTATTAAAGGAATAAGTTAAACAATTTAAAATGCAACGATAACGCCTATAATCGTACGTTATAGTTTTGACCATTGTTATCAGTTTTGATTGATTATATCGCATAATCTAATTTTGATCGTTTGTCATTTACTTAATAATTTGTAAGTTTCTAAGACCGGTTTGGTTTTTGCACAACTAAATAAAACTTTTATCTGGTAATCAGGTTCATATAAAATACAACAAAACATATATATAAACTGAATATATAAACACAAATTACCGTTTAAACCAAACGAAGCCTATAACTATTTCTCGGATGCCGTTTTGGTTTATTTTGATACAGATGATTTATTGTTTACAAAAGCGGAACTTTTTGTCGCTGTGCAGCTATGAAAAGTTGTCGTTCGTAACAAAACAAGATCGTATCTAAGGAGAGTTATCGTACTTATATAGATGGCGCCATTTACCTCCTGGTTCACACATGGACGACATAGTTCACACATGGACGAGGACCACTATTTGCATTTTCCATAGACTTACTATCGAATGTTTTCCCATCTGACATGCAAACAAAACCCTCAGGCTTAATGTTGCTTACCCTGCTGCACATATGCAGCCTATATACATGTAAACACGAACTTCGTTTTAGGGGGTGACCTATTTTTAGAGCCACTTCTAATATCCGAAGGTCATGACCCTACAATTTGAGGGAATCCCCAAATAAGTTTATGAAAATTACCCTCTTTCCTTTTATTCTGCTATATCATAGAGCTAAATCATACAAATGAAAGCTATGTTAAATAATAATCAGAAATAAATAACAAATTCAAGTTAACCTAATTTAATTTCCCACCTAGTCTATCATCAAATCAAAAAAAGGCTTAGGTATGCATTAGGCATTTGGGTTTCCATATACCTTTTCCGCCAATCAGACCAGTCTTTGAAATAGGGTACTGTACCCACGAAATTAACGCGTTTTTATTCGATTTTTCGACGGTAAGTGTTATTATTGGAAAAGTACACATACTATAATTATACATGTCAATTTATTATAATGCTGTGTGATAATTTAGAGTTAAATTCCTACGAATTTAAGTGTTGTGTCATGTGATTTTGCGAGAGGAGCGACACATTTGTTGGATCACCAACAGGGGTTTATGATCATTGTATGGTGGTTTGATAGAATATGCAGAAACTGAATAGTACTTTTTAATCATAACCTGGAGAAGTATGTTTCCATTTAAAGGGATATTTTTATACTCACCAGCTTTATAGAAAACGTGTTCTTGGACAAGACACTTTCCCTTAGCCTCGTCCGTCGGATGGGACGTAAACCGGGCGATCCCGTGTATCGGACTATCCTCCGAGCACGTTAAAGAACCATAGGAATCTATTCGATAGTAAGAGTAGGGCACGGTTCCCGGATTCTTATATATCCTTCCCCTTTCTCTGGGGGTGGCTCTAAATAACCTATACTGTGTTGGTGAGTCGTTAAACAACATTCAATTAATGAAAACTTGTACAAATCACAGACCCTGTCTGACAGACATTCATATTTGTACATCCATGATACGCGCATCCGTGTCGAATCTGAACCCACAGTGGTGAGAGCCGAGAAGTTTTCAAACGCAATGTTTTTACCCTCTCGACCACATATGCGCTTATCATGGATGAGCCATATATGACCCCCATTTCACTCCCCACACCAAGTGACAATCCCTTAAATGCCTGCAAATGTGAATAACCCAGCAATCAGTGGTTCCAGTCTGGATGGTGCCAGTGGGTATCATCTCTGTGCCTAAGGGCATGCCAGTTCCGTTATTCCGTTATCAGAATCAGCTAAAATGGGAAATTTTAATAAATTGTCAATCCCATGTATCCGCTAAACACGTAACCATACATATGAATCTATCCAGTGGCGTAGCTGCCTATAGGCACTGTAGGCACGTGCTTACACATTGTCCCCAGAAATCAAAAACAAATAAAAATGCCAAAAATGCAATTAAAACAGAGCGGGGTATTTCTTTTCAGAAAATAAAAATCGAACTGTTTTCGCCCGCGGTCTTTCGGAACCAAACACACCATGATTGTGCAAAATTTTGAAAGATTTTCAGAAAGCAACTATTCATATTAATATATGTTATTTGTTCTGTTCCGATGTTTTTGTTGCGAAATCGCAGATTACAAAAGCTTGAAATCGCGGGTTAAAAACATACTGTTTGCTGCTTTATAAAATACCGCCAGAATGCAGGATTTGGCTTCTTTTTAAACAAATCCTGGGGGGTGGGGTGGTCGATGGTGGTTGGTCGGTGGTGGTGGTGGGTGGCATCCCCCCGGAACCCCCTATACCTTGTGTCTACACACTGATTTAGACACAGCTACGTCCCTGCTATCTGATAGTAATAGTCAGGGCACGGTTCCCAACTTCATAAATTCCTATCCTTCCCATCTTTCTGGTTCAGCTCTAAATATCCCAAGACAATGCTTTGATGAGCTTTTAGTAATAATTCGATTCGTTTTTGTATATTTAACTTTTACACTATCCAGTGTTAAGCAATACAACACGTGGTGTCTGATTTGGTAATTGCTACATATTGCTATTTACTCCTTTTTAGTGAACACATCATTTCAAGTGATAAACTGATATGCACCACATTCACAAAGTCCATGATTTATTGTCCCAAATTCAATTCATATTCAAAAAAATAATATTTGCTTTATATACATTGTTTTCATCTAACTTTAAATAAGCGTCTTATGACGATGTTTTTTTTTTTTTTACAGTACCTGAGCATGTACCTGAGCATGTGCAAGATGTGTAAGCTGTAAGAATTATTGTGACATGGTCTTGAAAGTTGACATTGTCTTGGAAGAATCATGGTGACATAATATTGTCTTCTTTGATAAACAATCGGTATGCAGTTTAGCTTTTAATTCATGTATTTGTTTTAATATTTTTTTTTAACTTATTTGAATCCATAAATATGTTTATTTATATACAGACTACAGTAGAAAAACTTGCATGTAAGGGTTACCAAGGGTACAAACAGTATATTGAGATCAGTGTGTCATGTGTAAGACAAAAAAGCTCTTAATATATTTCCTCAAAAAACGAAATTGGTTGAAATGTTCACATGTGTAAAAATGTGTACATGGTTATAAACGTGTAAATGGGTAATGTTTTCAATTCCATAAGAATAATAATAAAACCAATGAAGTCGGATATAACTCAGTTTAGTACAGTAACTTAGAGCGTTTGATCGTGTTTGGCACAAAGGTATTTAAGCTAAAACAATATGGTATTGATGGCAAGGTTTTTGCTTGGATATCTGAATATCTCTCAAACAGATCTCAAAGAGTCCGCGTCGGATCTGCAACCTCTGAATCAAAAACACTTAATTGCTGGAGTTCCTCAAGGCTCCGTCTTGGGTCCTCTTTTATTTTTGATAAATGTAAATGATATTGCCGAAAATATGATGTGTATAACTCGTCTGTTTGATGATGACAGTTCGTTATCAGTCTCAACTTCTAATATAAACGACATGAAAGGAATCCTTAATCATGACCTGTTCATGATTACGGAGTGGTCAAAGCAATGGCTTGTGCTATTTAATCCTGCCAAAACAGAAATAATATTATTTTCCTTAAGCAATAATGATCGTCTTCCAACTTTATATATAGACAATGTCCCGCTTACTTTTGTTGATTATCATAAACATCTAGGAGTAACACTGAGTAATAACGGTAAATGGCTCGAACATATTACAAATAGTGTTGCTTCTGCGTCAAAGGTACTTGGATTAATGAGAATGGTTAAATATAAAGTAGCGCGTAAAACACTTAATCAGATATACTTGTCTTATTTGCACCCAATATTGGAATATGCATCCATTACATGGGATGGATGTACTTCACTAGAAATAAGATAGCTTGGAAAAGTTACTATATGAGGGTCTAACCGAATCTGTATCCATACATCGCCTAATATCCGAAATAGGATGGGTTTCACTTTCTGATAGAAGGAAAATGCAAAAACGTATTTCAGTTTATAATGTTAAAAACTGAACCGTTCCGAATTACATTTCAAATATATTCCCACAGCTAGTTGGAGATGCCAGCGCATATAGTCTCAGAAATAACGATAACTACGCCACTATTGCTAGGAGAACTGAAATATACAATAGATCGTTTATTCCTTCCTCTCTTAAACTACGGAAAGACTTGCCAATAGAAATACGGAAACTCAGAAGTTATCGCAGTTTTTAAGAGAAGACTATCGGCTTCATCTGTTTCAGTCTACTCGCCATTTACACCCGTTAAATGTAAGCACACTCCTTTATGGTCATGAACAGATAACTGACAGTGAAAATAAATCCCTCTTCGAAGCAGTTCAAACATATATGAGAAACAAATAGGTTTACATATGTGTCTGATTCTCCGACGCATTTCGACACTCTACACGCATACCAATGTAGTGTTTGTTTTTGTTGTTATTACATATCTCAAAGTCATAGAGCTATAGCAGTTGATGTTATATGAAAGCGTTCATGTTTCACTGATTGGAACTTAGAGATTGGGAAACTATCTCTCTCTTTCTCTCTCTCTCTCTCTCTCTCTCTCTCTCTCTCTCTCTCTCTCACTTGTATGTTGTGTTTACTATTCATCATTCTCTCTCTCAATGTATTATTTGCCATTGTAATTCATTTCACTCAGCCATCAAACATTTGCAATTCCAAGATGTTAAATGGGAAGGGTTTCAATTAATGTTGGTAGAACTTGTTACCCGACCCATTGGTCATTGAAATATGTCTTTTGTATATATGTGGATATTATTCTTTCAGTCAAATACTGGCAATAAAATATGTTTAAATCACTTTGTAACAAGAAATTCATAAATGTCGAAGTTCCTCTTTGAACAATTTAGCCATTTCGTACAGTATTTAACGTAAAGAGTTTGCAAAATGTTGCATCCTAAATTTGCTCACATGCTTGTCAGTGAGCCAAACGCGTACTGTGTCAATGATGAAACTTTGAAGGAATACTATTTGATGTGTTATGTGTTGTTTTAGTCTTTTTCAGAAAGGAAAGGTCTTACGTAGTCATGTACCATTCGATTAACAGTAGCGTATTATACATACAATATATAGCGAAGCAATATCCGATCTACTTCTTAATATTTCAGCTGTGACACAGATTACCGTTTGTAAATGTAAACTGTCCGGCATGTTTAAATAATAACATAATTAATACTTCAGAGGACCAAACGCTTATATTGATATACTTTTATTCAAAAATATGTTTAGCTTCGCAACCCCCAATCTCGCCATCCATTATATTACACAGTGTAAAGAAACCAAACTGTATTCAAACTCTTTGTTCATTTTTTTTAAGTTTCAGAATAGAACATGTTCATGACTGTATACATGTTTGGGTATGGTTGAGTTTTTTTCAATCCCGATATGAACATCTGATAATGAGTAGTGGAGCATCCAAATATTTAAATAAATGGACGAATTCAGCAGATAACACGCAATTGATATTTAAATAAACAATTTGGCCGACCCCATGCCAATTACTGGAAGCGAAGTTACCTTTAGTTTCAGAAAGAATAACATAATTCCAAAATCCCAACAGTGGTCTAGAGACGTTTTATTTTATATGCAATACAGTGCTAAAATATAGTTGTTAATGAGACGTTGATGACATTGGTTAAAGCAGACATTGTTAAAGTCGGAAGAAGGTTAACGCAGTATTCAAAACAATATTCTGCAATACACCACAGACACCTTTGTACGTATACTTACTGGAGGATATAAGGAGCCTATTTACCGTTTCCTTTTACAAGTTTGGAATCCCCGTACAACACAAGAACAAAACAAATACCTCCACCCAGTTTACTACAGCGCTATGATATCGAGAGTAAATTAAATATCATCAAGCGAGATTAGGGAATATCTAGTTACATTTGTATATCTTTTGCCATTTGTAGTTTCAGCTGTTTGTATAAATTTGAATGGATTGGTTACATTGTAAGATTTTTATCACAGTATCTAATAGCACGACGTATTGAAGGGCAATATTAACACAAGCCTTAAAACAAACATCGTACACCTAGCGTTGGACATACAATTGCCCTTATGTCAACGTAAATTGATATGAACGGCTGACCCCCAGTTAGTGTAGCTAAGTATATACAAATACCAATGTATGTTGAATTAAGTTTGTACGCGTGTCACTGCTGTACACAAATGATAAGCCACTACAAGATACGCGGGCAGTCCCTTCGATCTTTGGTAACTAAACAAGTCTCGTTCAATAAACTAGCTGATCTTGTCAATGATTTTTAATACAGGTAAACACAAACTTGAAATGATGATAACTTTTTTTAACTATTACTAAATTAAAGTTATTGAGAAACAATTAAATAACACAATGAACACATTTCTTCAACACAAAGCACAGCATTTCAAAATAACTTCTGTACCTTCGAAACGAGAATGCTACATACTAACAGACCCGATATATATTGTGTATAGAAAAAACTGTTTTGACACATAACAAATACAAGCGTGTGGTTTACCATCATGCATTTCGCATTATAATAACAAAGCGAACCACAACAGCTAAAGTAGATATGAAAATCCGCTGGGAAAGTTACAACATGTGTTTACTGTTTCTAAACCTACTGATGACGAGGTATATATATAGCATACACATTTTGAGAATTCAGACTCAATAGGCACAATATAAACGGCTTTAACCAGCCAGGCCAAACCCCAAAACCGGAGCTCGGAATTAAGAATTACCAATTCATAATCCATTTTACGCATAAACAATCACAAGTATTTTAAACCCCATCAATAAACCGATACTTTTAATCGGAACATACACATTATTATGTGACCTGAACATCTGAACAGAGCTTTAAAAAACGGTGTTGTATTGTAAGTGTACAGTTATTTGGAGGGTTTGTTTCTTTAAAATCATAAACAACATAGTGAAAAATACAACTTTAATGTAATTCAAGCATATAAACTACTAAATGCATTATTTTTATGAATTGTCGACAACAGTTAACCAGTATATGACAAAATCACGTTTTTGTGTTTAACAATATGAAGTTAACGTGGGTATAAGTTGGTACCATTCAGAATAACTTAGTCAGAGACTATATGCAACTGTTTATCGCCATATGTTATCCTTTGGGAGAAAGAGACTTGTGCACTAACATAAAATACAATCTTGATTTAAACAAAATAACAGCGGATAAAAAAAATAATCGAAAATCAAAAAGGTTGTATTTTTAAATGTACTGATTATATAAAGTTGAACATTGAGCTCAGTACTACAGATATACACCGTCGTGCTAGGACCATGATATCGTTAAATGCGAATTGGCCCTCGACCAAGTCTATATTTATATACATACAGCATAGTATTTCTACGAATATGAGCCCGTGCGAATAAACCTTTACTAGTAATCGGGCAATCTGGAATGAATGAATGGTGTTTTACAGCACGTCGACACACACATAGGTCATATTGTGCGCAAAAACTGATGAAAGATAAAGAAATGAAGTAGTAATTGAAAATTTATATAAATGTATAAAGATAAAACTATTTACAAATAAGGGATGATATGGTATTAATATAAACTATGTATATATGTAAATCAACAAATGCCCATCAACGTGTGTGTAAACAAGTAAATATGTATAAAAAAATATTATAATGATTTATAAAGTCTGATTTCTTTCAGAAACTCTAAAACAAGACTAAAACCTATAGTATGAAATAACTCTTTCATAGTATTAACTGTGTAGTTCCTTTGTCGCATAGGATCAAAGTCTATACATTCCAACAAGCTATGTTTGACCGTTAACGGTGCAAAACAGGGTATACATTCTGGTAATTGCTCATCTTGTAATAAATATGAATGAGTATAACGTGTTTATCCTATCCTGATCCGGGCTAGGACAACTTCTTCTCGACGAACAGGTCTACTAGAATGAATGAATGGTGTTTTACGGCACGAGGACAAATAAACAGGACATATTGTGCGCAAAAACTGATAAAAGATGAAGGAATGAAGTAGTAACTAAACCCACATCAGTTATCTGATAGCCAAAAACTAATCCGAGGGATGTTCATTATATGTGCAAGAACAGCTGGAGGATAACAACTACATGTACGACGATTAATTGGCTTTCGTGCTTGCCTTTCCTATTTATCGAAGATGTTATATTTATCGATATACATGCTTGCAATTAAAATCGATGACAGAAAGAAACAGCTAGTCATTTCGTTGTATTGTTTCATAATTTCCCTGGATGTGGACTTAGAGATTCCCTTTTGATGGGATGTACTTTTATTTACACTGTATTTTCAGTCTCAGAGCTGAATACAGAATAATAGCGAGGTTGTGTGTGGAACGTGCGGATCTAAAGTGCCATTGCGTTTGGGTGCTATGATTTCTATGGGACCATTTTCCTCATTATTGACTACTGTGTAAAGATATGGTTGGAAATTGTTCCGAAAATTCAATAGAAATTCGGGATTGTAAAATAGCTCGTTGTAATATTGGTTTCTGGTAAAATTACACTTATAATGAAGTTGTCCAAATTTATTAGTTTTCTCGGTAATATTCCTATGATAGTTTATTACTGGTTGTCTAAACTCAAGGCCTAGCAACAGTCTTTCAAAGATGCACAATATCTGGACGTCCTAAGCACTAAAAGTAGATATACAAGTCGAACAGGAAATGTAGCATTCTAGGACCACAGTAAACCAAAAGGACGCATAGAAACAAACATTATAAAGATGATTATAAGGCAAGATATGACATCACAAAAACAAATGTGTTGACAATAGGACGACCACATTGGAACGGTCAGTAGCATTGATAGACGATATAAATACATCACATAGATGATCATGTATATATATTATAAAAACAAAAGCTAGAGTCCGGATTGCTGCTTATCAAAAACCTTTTAGCCGATGATGCGAATACTATGGTCAAAGGTCTAGCTAGGTTGTCTGGATTATCATTAGGAAAGGTTCTTCCTACTTCAGGACAAATTCTTAATCTGAGGGAAATTCAGCTCACTGGATACCCCATTTGCTGTCTGCAGATCTGCAAATCTAAAAATGTTTTTATTGTATACATATGTTTAACTTAAAAACGAATAATTAGAACTAAACCATAGGTGTTAACATTTAAATTTCACCAAAAACACGTATTTGAAGAAAACTTACTGTTTTCAATGAAACAAACATACTATAATGTTAACATCACATGACAAACTTCCTGTGACATGTGACATAAACTGCGAAATGCACCAATCCCTAACGAGTATGCAAAATAGTATAGTTCCAATATAATCATTTTAAAACACGTCAATATGAGCACGTCAATATGGGCGAATATTGACGTTTCCTGTTACATTGGAAGTTAACGGAGCTTGTAAATCTGTAATACAATACGTCTTTTGTAACATATAGATCGTATCATTTAAGAACAAGAAGTCTATTCAAGCAAAGGAAAGGGGCAGAGCTAGGGGCTGAATTGTTCGAATCGTCCATAAAATAATCTTATAACGATATCCTTGCCCTGAAATGGTAAAAACGGGGTACTGCCTTTGAATGGTCAGTGGTCCTGGGGTTTAAATCAGGTTACAGGTGTACCAAACCTCACTCTTACACTATTGGTAACCCAATTAAACGGGACAGTGTAAATAAAGAAATCCCCGCCTCGGTATATCATATAACATACCAAAAAGCATTATTAAACAATATAACACACACATGCTCATGTATATATGAATATACAAAAACTAAAGCCTATACATGTACACAGCAAGTCAATGCATTGACAGAAGCCAGAGAACCATAGTAAACAAATAAATAGAAAAGTAAGGGTACGACGTGACACCTATATTGGGCACCTATATTGGGATCGTGGATCCCAAACGACCAGTACAAAAAGAATTACTGATTCTCAGCACGGAGAGACTTTGAATATGCTTGTCTTTGATAAGGTTGTGTAATACCGTTGTATATAGTATGAGCAAGTCAAAACCACGTATAAATGAAACAGTATTCCTATAATTAATTGTACAATTGATCAAGAATGTTTAATTGACCACAATCAATTAATCACGGAGTAGTTATCAGCTTTACCACAATAGTGCTTCAGGTGACCTTTAACGAAAGTAAGGCGTTGGAAGTTTGTTTTTTGTTTCCAACGCTTTCATCACGTACATAATACAAACATGCTCTGATGAATTGGAGCAGTCTCAACATCACGTAAGAATTCAATATAAATTGATTTTGACAGCACTTTGTTGTTTATTATAGAAGCTGGTGTCCTCTGTTTATCCACATAAAGCACGATAAACAAGGCGGATAAACTACATTTCTTCTGTATCCACATTTACTGGCACTTATATCTGAAACTCACGAAATTATTCTGACATAAATGCTGGCTGTGTTCAGACTGTCAATATTGCTTTATAATTTCCGAATTTGCATACAATAACGATACTCTTCAGATTGTAAAATAGAATAAACAGATTTTAATATTCACTTTGTATGCACGGTTTGTTTTAAATGCATTTATTTGTGATTGACTGCGTTGTTAGAATGCCACATTTCCTGTTCGACCTTTTATCTACTTTTACTGCTGTTTCTATTTCTATGACATACTTATTAAACCAGCACTAAAATATATCCTTGAACATATGTTTGTGTTTAATATCATAATACCACAATACAATATGTCAAACAAGAGCACGAACAAGTCCAAATACACATTGATAGAGGCAAAGCATCAAACGTTAGTACAGTAAAACATCAATAAAACATGCTTAAACCATTGAACCAATTCAGAGTTATTCAAAGAAAAGACCCGAACAATGTATTTTAAATTGCGGACTATTTGTCAAACCTCTCATTCCAGATGTCACACTGACGTGATGAGTCAAATATTTAATCCATATTTAAAAATCATTATTTAAAACCTTTATTAACGTCTGTAAAAAGAAATATAAAAATATCGGACAGGGAAAGTAGCATTCAAGGAGGACAGTCAACCACAAAACACAGAAACAAACACGCAAACAGACAAACAAGAAGTTAAAAGCAATAATAAATGCAAACGACATCACAAACAAAAAAGGGTTGACAATAGGGCTACCGCCTTGGAACTGTCAGTTGCAAAGGCCATCGGGGGTTTAAACCGGTTCTAGGGTGCACCAAACCTCACATTTACCCTACTGTCATCCCATTAAAACAGGACAGTGGAAATAAAGAAATCCCCGCCATGATCTAATCTCTAACCAACAAGGCAGCATCAATAGGCAATATAAGTAAAACACAAATATGCTCGTGTAAATATATTACAAAAAAACAATAGCCTAGAAAGCCACAATGAAGATACTCAATGACTTGGCAGAAGCCAGAGCAGTAAGAGAATAAACCATTAAGGGCACGACAAGAAAGATCATGGACAAATATCAAACGCCACCGTCCCAATGGGCTTTAGGTAGGCGTCATCATAGGGTCCACAGCCTGTCCGGTCATCGTACAATTAAAGAGGAAAGCATATTGGCGAACTGTAAAAGGGCCCACCACCAAGCATGCAGTACGTTGCAAAATGATAGGGTTATAACCTCTTTTGATAATCTTTTTAACAAGTTTAACAAAGATAGTATGAAAGTGATCATGACCAAGAATCTTACGAAGTTTATAAATCACATCACCATAGAAGTCAGGTTGTGATATTCCTTGTAGCAGAAGAGTCCTTAAATTACTTTTATATTTGGAAAGAAGATCAGGGTAACGATAATAACATTTTGCAAAGGTTTTGCGAAGTTTATGCTAACGGTAACCCTGATTGAGTAACTTTTTATTTATACAAAGATTACGAATATTAAAGTCCTCAACTCGAGTACAAGCTCTAGTAAAACGAATAAGTTGAGACACATATACCCCATAAGAAAATGCTCGGGGAACATCCCCATCCAAGTGGGGATTATTAACAATGTCAAAATTAAAATCATCTCTCTTGATGTAAATCTGACTACCTGAGATACTAACATTATAGTGCACATGTACACTGAAACTGTAAAACAGCGAGTAATACACGGATACAGCTAATGTTATGCAATTTATGTTCTTCTATAGCATTTTGCATAGAAACACGTTTATCTTATAATCGAGTTTGATTTGAATTCCGTAGATTGTATGTGTGCCCATTTTATGACTGGTTTATATCCCGACATCCTTGTCGACATCCTTGTTGGCACTGATACATTGTATGACTGGTTTATTTCCCCGACAGCCTTGTTTGCACTGACATTGTATGACTGATTTATATCCCCGACCACCTTGTTTATATCCCTGCAACCTTGTTTCCACTGACATTGTATGACTGGTTTATATCCCCGACAGCATTGTCGCCACTGAAATTGTATGACTGGTTTAACAGTTCCAAGGCGGTACCTATGTCAACCCTTTTATGTTTGTAGTGTTGCATAAATTTATTTTATGCTTGACATGTACGATTTCTTTGTTTTGAGTGAGTGTATTTAGTGAATGTTACATTTCGTGTTCGTTTTGTATAATTATCTTCTTTAAACACAAGTTAAACAAATGTAAACAGACATTACTAAAATGAAGTGTGTACGTACATTAAACATAATCAAACATCAAATAGCCCGACGTTTTTTATTGGGGATTAGTAACTATATTAGCAACATAGTGCCAATAACTATACTGTCACACATACATAGTTTAAGAATGGGTTTATATGAATATGACATAAACATAATAATATGGCCATGGTAAAAATAGATATAAAATCGAACACGAAAAGTAGCATTCAACTATCTGCAAGCATCCTGGTATTGTTTTTAAGTACAATGGTACACAGTCGTCCTTTTCTTTTTACTCAGCTAGCATTTTATGAAAAAAGCATCTTCTGACAAATAATCAGTATGCATGTTTTTGTTGATATCGTATACAGCTAAAGAATAATGGCTTATAATTATAGATCAATATAAAAAAGAGTATGGATATGGCCGAACACGATAAATACGAAATATGCAGTCTCGGTTTGATTGAGACTGTTCATGAACGGTAGTAAAATATGCTTGCTACTGTGTTCACGTCCCCTAGCACCGGGTTAAGCAGAACCCAATATTCATAAAATCAATAGTACAGAATGTTAACCATCCCGAAGATGGCATGCATATGCGGTGGACTTTTAATGTCATAATTCCTTGTCCAGCGGCGTATGGTCCCATTATCTAAAACAATTATATACACCGTAGAGCGAAATAAACAAAATGGAATTTATTTGGGAGCAGTGGTTATAAAGCAGACAACATATCTTAAAGTTAAATCTAAATCCGGTTGTTTATAACGAAAAGAATCTTCTCTTGCATCATGTTTTATGTATAGTGTCTGAAAATAGAATATATGCAATTCATAAGGGCACCATGAATACGCTCGTTAAGTCTAACAATCAATGCTATTCAAGTGAGACTTTAACATTTCGGTAAAATATTGATGAATCATGCTGTATCGGTTTTAAAATCAAAACAACAAGTTATTATCATCCTCAAGTCTAGTAAACATATTTAACATATTATAATCACAAATTGTAAATAATGTTCAAAATACGACTAATTCGCAACATGGCAAAAGTTCAATTTTATGTATTTTGTCGTGAAATTATTTTTGAACAACTAGGACATTAGATATAAAAATCGAACAGGAAAAGTAGCATTCAAGGATGGCAGTCAATAATAAACACACACAGAAACAACTTTAAAGATGAATAATATGCCAAGTAAGACATCACGAACACAAAAGGGATGACAATAGGGCTACCGCCTTAGAACGGTCAGTGGCAAAAAAGGACATTGGGGTTTAAACCAGGTTCTAGGTTGGAGCAGACCGCACATTTACCCTACTCTCATCCCAATAAAACGGAACAGCGTCAATAAAGAAATTTCCGCCATGAACTCTTCTCTAACCAACAAGCAGCAATAATAGGCAATATAAGTACAACTCAAAGATGCTCGTGTATATATAAATACAAAAAAAACAATATCCCAGAAAGCCACTAATAATGTACTCAATGACTTGGCAGAAGTGAGAGCAACAAGAGAAAACACCATTTAGGGCACGACAAGACAACATTGCAGACAAACATCAAATGTCACCGTCCTTTTGGGCTTTAGGTATACGTAATAAAAATGGAAGAACAAATTTCTCCGGCGAGAACAAAAAAATGGCGCAAACATGGTGAAATGGAAAACATTATTTGCATCCACGAACAACGTAAACATCTGTATGACTAAAAAGAAACGAATACAATCTAATATATGACAAAATCATGAGCACCAGAAATATTACAATACCATAGAGCCTGCGAGTCTGATGTTAATAAATTTAAGTTTTTAAATGTAAGCTCAAAGCACATCTTACCTAAAACGCAACATGCCGGTGTACATGTACGAACAAATGCACCGTGAAAATTACTCAATAAGTGGAAAACTCAGTAACGTGTCCCCCAAATAACTGTGACTATAAAATAGATTTTTTATAGTCAGTATTAACATTGTCATTCATGTTTGTTTTCTAGCGTGTTTTGGGGTTTACAGTGATCTGTGAAAGATGCATTTCCTGTCCCACTTTTATACTGATTGTTATATTTCTCACGAATAACATATTTATTAAAGGAGAAACAATACGTTTATCCCGCGCAGTAATTATAAGCTGTTCAGACCTCTCAGAATACGGTCGCAATAGAGGATCGTTTATGAGGTAAACAAATGTGTGTAATACGATTCGTGCAATACTCATTGTGTAGTATTTATAGCAGGAAATCCCTTGCAAATCGTATAATTTAAATAGGCACTACTTTTGGGGATAAAACACGGTGCAGACAATTCATTGATTTTGAATAGATGGTGTTTATATCAATGTTATTAAGTTGTTGCTGTTAATACATTTTTAATTCTCAATTCTCACATATTGTAACAAACATACCGGACTACCGATGTGTATATTTACTTTCAATAAAAAGGAAAAAAGAAGTCAATGACTTCACCCGAGGTACTAAAATCTAAACAGCACTGACAGCACCCGAGGTACTGAAATCTAAAGTACAATATATTACCATGAAATAGTGTTATTCAAAACACTAGCTATCAGAATGTTTCCTTATAAATATATCTCACTATATCAGCATTGAAAGTTGTGAGAAAATTGAAGTTTAAGCAAAGATTGACATTGTCATTTTTACCACACCCCACACATTGTATACTTTTGGCGAACCATTAAAGGCTCATCATTGTCCTATAACTTTTAAACCTGCTACTGCATAATAACAATAGCGAAAGGGCCAGGTACAACATGTAAAAGTACCAAGAACTTCATTCATATCATAACGTTCTCTATCACTTTCGGAATATCGACGTACACATCTAAATTGTAATATCAATTGAAAGGTCGTGCTGTCAGCAATTGCTTCATTTTTACTTTAATTATCAAATAAGACTAAATGGAAAATCATATTGAAGTTTGCTTAATGATGCCTGTTTGGTTCACTTTTAATATTCTTCCGAACACAAAACAGCATTAAACTCCCCTCATCCTATTTGTAACGTCCCAATGCAGTAACCAAATTGCGTCAGAATATTCTCTCTTTTTTTTTGTTTCCGCAAAACGTAAGTGTTACATAGAACATAAGATGACCCATTTAAAGACGTGCTGATTCGAGCAGATATGTAGTAGTTGCAATAAGCATAAGTTTCAAAGGTTTTACAAAGTTTTACGAAGTTTGTGGTAACCGTAGCCCTGATGCAGTAGTCTTTTAGTTATTCAAAGATTACGAATATTAAAGTCCTCAACTCGAGTACAACTATATCTTTATATATTCTATATCTAGAAAAACGAATAAGTTGAGACTGCATAAGAATTTGCTCGGGTAACAACTAAATGGGGATAATTATCAGTATCAAAATTAAAATCATCTCTCTTGTGACAGTCATAGATTTTGCTAATTATTTCAACATTTTCAATAGAGAGATCTAAATCGAGAAAAGAAGCGTTAGTATCAGAAATATTAGCTTTGTTAAGTAAGTTAAACCATCCTAATCGGCGATTTGCTTTCCTTATAATGGCGCCAGAGTATCTTCTACTTAAACAACAAACCAACTAAACTTCAACACACGATTGTTTAACGATCAAAGTAACTGCAAATGGGAAACGTATGTAACACTTTGCCCTTTTCCTCAATTCATTTGGCGTTTTTTTTTTTATACTTTCTATTTTGTGGCGGGACCTTTTCTCCTTATTAAACCCAATTCTACACTTTCCAAATTTAATTTTACTCGTGTTTGACACGACTTTTTCCTGAAACTATTGTTACCACCCTTAGACTGTATTCGGGATAATTATGATAAAATACGAATTGAAATCAACACTGTTTGTAATGGTCAGGGCTTGGAGCAAAATCTGTCAAATTCAGTGCAGCATTTACTAACAGTTAATGAGTTTTGTGATAGTCATTGATTATGACAGTGTTTACGATATAATAACTGTTAAAGCGAACTATGCTGACGTTAATTATGTACAGGCGATATTCATTTATAATTGTCTCTGATGTTGCGAGGACAATGAACTAGATAGTTTGATTACTGTCATTTTCAATATTTTTAGGAAGCGTGTGATGCTTAAATGAGAAAACATCTAGTCAATAAATGTCGGTCTTTATTCTCTCTCTTTCGAAGACAACGGAGAAATATGAAAAGTTTCTTTTCCGTCGAATTAAAAAAGAATTCTCAGAAATTGCATTCACCAGATTAACTAACCTTGTCCGATATTTTTATCTTTCTTTGTACTTGTATATTGGGTTATACAGCTTTATTACATATTAAACTAAATAGACCGATAATGTTAATACTAATCGCAGAACGGAGGATTTAAACAGATATGGATACTCAGTAAAAGTAAACACCTTAGCTTAATATTACAATCGTAACGATACTGATGATTATCTGTATGTCATGTTACTTTTAAAAGCTGAATCAATAAGAACAACCGACATTTTAAACCTTTTTCCGCTGGTCTCTGACGAGTTTGGGGAAAAACTTTCGGATAAAGAGAACATATCAAGGAAAAGGTTTTCCGCCGGGATCTGCAGTGCCTAAAAGCAGCCTCGCCACTAGCAATATATTTCTTTCGGAAACGTTACGATCTAGGCCTATATTTTTGGGCTGAGTAGATTACAAATTTGAGAATTTGTGACTTGCCTCATCGGTTCAACCGAAATAATTTTTAATTTAGAATTTACTGGTGCATGTGAAATAAAATGGACGGTCAGCAAAGATTATTATTGATATATGTTTGTAATTGTAAGGATTGGTTTTCATTTTTTGCGATGTTGTCGAAGTATAACTCGTCAATGATGGGTCACCGTCATAGACGCATGACGGTTTCGCTGCGCTACGCGGTTTTATACAATTTGTGACTTATCGTTGACGTGGTATACTTCGAAAACATCGTAAAAAATGAAAAACAATCCTTAACTGAAGCTTCATCGTTTCTTCTTTTATGTTGAAAAAATGGCATAACATGTAAGTTATCAGAATTTGATTTATAATGTTCAATCTCACAAAATAATGTACATTATATATATATATATATATATAGGGAGAAATATTTGTGAACTACCGAGGACAGACAACCTTTGGACGAACTACGGCAGGGCGCCTAGCTAAGACGAGATACACAGAAATCAAGCTTATATATTCACTCCTTAAAAAAGGTAGTTGCAACACACGTTGATGAACTGTATCTCTACATCATAACACACTCATCTGGAGGCACAATTAACATATAGACGCATACATACATACAATTATAGCTCATATGAGTGTGCCACATTTAAGCATTCAAACACACACAGCTATATTGAGACAGTGACAATGAAAGGTGCCGGATCTTGGGGATACTGTGAATTCAGTAAATATAATAAAGGGAGAGAATTTGAACTCACTACGGCAACTTTCGAAATTGGGATCTCGTAAGAGATTCGCGTTCTCAAGGCAGAATTATATAAAGGGAGAAATATTTGTGAACTACCAAGGACAGACAACCTTCGGATGAACTACGGCAGGGTGCCTAGCTATGAAGAGATACACAGAAATCAAGCGTATATATTCACTAGGTGCAACACACGTTGATGAACTGTATCTCTACATCATAACACACTCGTCTGGAGGCACAATTAACATATAGACGCATACATACAATTATAGCTCAAATGAGTGTGCCACATTTAAGCGTTCAACCAAACACAGCTATATTGAGACAGTGACAATGAAAGGTGCCGGATCTTGGCGATACTGTGAATTCAGTAAATATAATAAAGGGAGAGAATTTGAATTCACTACGGCAACTTTCGAAATTGGGATCTCGTAAGAGATTCACGTTCACAAGGCAGAATTATATATAGGGAGAAATATTTGTGAACTAGCAAGGACAGACAACCTTCGGACGAACTACGGCAGGGTGCCTAGCTATGACGAGATACACAGAAATCAAGCATATATATTCACTCCTTACAAAAGGTAGCTGCAACACACGTTGATGAACTGTATCTCTACATCATAACACACTCGTCTGGTGGCACAATTAACATATAGACGCATACTTACATACAATTATAGCTCATATGAGTGTGCCACATTTAAGCGTTCAACCACACATAGCTATATTGAGACAGTGACAATGAAAGGTGCCGGATCTTGGGGATACTGTATATATATATATATATAACAATCCATGTCAGATATTTCGAATGCGCAAACATTGTGAAAGATCCAATCCTGGTGTTTTGGGACTTGAACAACATCAAAAAGGCTAACGGTCTTTGATATAACTATTGCACAATTGATATTTTGCTAATGTACGTTTTTAAGTTTGGCATATCTTTGAACCTTTTTATCAGGTAATGCAGCTCACTTACTCGGAGTTGTTCCATGTAAGACATTGACAACTTAAGGGTCGTTGTTATTATTACATGCAGTATATCTATCAAACTTGGAACACAGTTGTATACTGGGCAGTACAGCTTAACGTCCTTCGTTGGAAAAGAACTTACTAAGAATATCATCAGTTCATTATAATACTTTTCTATTTCAATTGAATTGATGCAAATATGTGAAATAAATACTGTCTACAGCATTACGATAGAAGTTGCCTTTTATCTTATAAATATGGAAGACGGATGGTGCCAATTCGACTTTTCGACTTTGCGCCCTTTCCAAAAGGCGAAAACTGGAAGGCGAAAAGTTGCAAACCCAAAACCTCGAAGGCGAAACGTCCAAATTCTCGACTTTGCGACCAATCGCCTTCGGTTTTGCGACTTTTCGCCTTCGACTTTTCGCGTTTGCTTATTTTTGCCTTCGAATTTTCGGGTTTGTGAATATTCGCCATCTACATTTTGCCTTGTGGAAAGGGTTATTAACAAGGCGAAAAGTCGCAAAGTCTAAAAGTCGAAATGGCCGCATCCGTCTTCCATAAATAAAAGGATACACATTGTTAAGGAAATGTGGTACGAAATGTATTTACCTGACATATACTCTGAAAAAAGGAAATACATTTATAAAAAATGCTTAGGCTATCTTGTCAATCGTATTCATTTCTAAAATGATGCATTGGTGTCGTTTTTTTACTTGGACTCGAAGTAAATATTAAACGAAACGCCGAAGAAATTGTATTTAGCAGATAGGTTCGAGTCACCATGACAATCAATACAAAGAGAATGGCTGGACATCAAAGAGACCGACACAAGCGCGAATATAATTTCAGTTAAAATAATGATTCATTTAAAATATTAAATGTTGGTACGCATTTTTTGAATGATTTTTTAATAGACATGATAGAAATATGCTATTTATTTGAGGAAATAAAATATGTATAATGACTGAAATAATCATGATAATAGTAACGACATCAACAACATCAACAACTACAAATATAACAATAACAACAACAACACCAACGACAACAACACGTTTGGAAATGTAATGGTTAGACTGAAACGTTATAACATTTTGCAGTTTGATATCTCCAATATAACGTGTGTTTTTTAGTTTATATTAACGTATTACAAGCAGAGGATAATTGTCTATATTCAAGCAATTTCACAGGTCCGGTTTAGCCGGTAGTACCCTTTGAAACATGTGTATAGCTGCAAAATAATGGCACCGTGTCTAGTGCATATCATATCAATTACCTTAAACTGTTTCTGTATTCCGTTCATCCTCCAGTTGAAATTACAATTACTTAGTTACGTAATATTAGTCCTTGAATATGAAATATTATTACGTTTGAATGAAAGAATTATTATAGAATCGGCAGAAATTATCCACAGTGCGCATCCATGCAGTTTTTAATATTAAAACCCGACAATAACTAGGCATTACAATACACAAGCATGGCCGAATCTGTCACAAACAAAAATACAATGTATTGTGAACGTGGAAATCTAAACGAGAGTAGAAATAGAAGGCATATCTTAGAAGGTTTAGCACCACCAGTTGTGTGTAAACCTTCGAAGTGTAGTCGAATGTAGTTCATATAATAGGTAATAATCCATTCTTGGAAATGATGGAAATGGGCATTAGAAGTATGGGGAAACTGCCCCACTTCTATTCGATGGTTTGTTAAGAAGCGTATTTATAGGTTTTACTGGATCATTGATGAACAGTTTCGAAATTTGAATCAATACATTTTGCGAGCAACTATCAATAAAATCAGCTGAACCCATCAACACTCAACATTCTAAATAACTGATGTACTGTCTAAATGAAAATGTATATACTAATCGACACGATAAATATTGTGACTGTGTTTCGTTTTATATAAATTTACTTATACGTGCAATTTTGTAATGCATGTTAAGCGTATACATTACTACATGTGTACAGTGTCTGTATATATATACAATGCAGACATTTGTTTAATTACCTACTTATGTTGCATTTTTTAAGACAAAAGTATACAAACTATATATTTTATTTGTGTATGTTGCGTTATTGGGCTGTAACAAACACAAACGCAAACAGGAGAGGAACGTAGCAGGTTTTATTGAATCTGTTTATGAGCAGTAATATTATTTGCAACACCTTTCACACCCAAATACGTGGTGTTTGACTTTAAAGCCACAAACATAATAACACGTATATAAACAAAACGTATATAAACAACCCACAATAAAATCAATCAGTAAAAAAAAGCTAGCACACTAAGGAGAAACACGAAAACCACTGGAGTGTCCTGAAGTGTTTGTATCCACCAGTATTACGCTAGAAATTAGGTTATTTATTACCCAGTCACGCATTAACGCTACTGATTATTGCGTTGATTCTTCAACAGAATTGTCGTTTTCATTGACATTTTAAATATGTTCATATTTCGCTTTGTGTTGCAATGCGGACCTAAGGTGGCATTGCCTTTGAAAGCTGTGGTTTCTATATGTATGTTTGACCATTTTTCTCAATTTTCACTGATATCAAAGAAGCAGACCTAAAGTTTGATTTCATATATCGGGTCCATGACATTACGTTGTAATGTTCAGATATCCTACAACCAAAAGGTTACACATGTTTACACAGTATATATCAGTGTGTCGTGATTTTCACTCTCTCGGGAATAACGTAAGTGTCCTGGTTCGAATCCCGCTCAGAGAATAATAAAAATACATAGAAGTATTTATGGATTTTACCTGTAATTATGGATTTAACAATCGAACAAGAAAGGTCATACCACAAAAAACACAAAAACACACAGAAACAAAAAACATCTTTAAAGATGAACAAAATGCCAGATAAGACATCACAAACACAAAAGGGTTCACAATAGGGCTACCACCTTGGAACGATCTGTGGCAACATAGGACGCTGTGGGTTTAAAACAGGTTATAGGGTGCAAACCTCAAACTTACCCTACTGTCATCCCAATAAAACTAGACAGGGTAAATAAAGAAATCCCGCCCTGAACCAATCGCTAACCAACAAGGCAGCATTACTAGCCAATATAAATAAAACACAAAGATGCCCGTGTATATATAAATAGAAAAAGAACAACAATAGCCTAGAAAGCCACAAAAAGGGTACTCAATGACTTGACAGAAGCCAGAATCACAAGAGAACAAACCATTCAGGGTGGCGAACTGTAAATGGGTCCACAACCAAGCATGCAGTGGGTTGCAAAATGATAGAGTCATAACCTCTTTTGGTAAACCGTTTAACAAGTTTAACAAAGATGGTATGAAAATGATCATGACCAAGATTCTTAAGTTTGTATATCACGTCACCATAGAAGTCAGGTTGTGATAGTCATTGTCGCAGAAGAGTTATTAAATTACTTTTATATTTGGAAAGAAGATCGGGGTTACGATAATACAATTTTGCAAAGGTTTTACTCCGTTTATGATAACGGTAGCTCCGATGGATTATCCTTTTGGATAGGTCGTGCGTAGTATGCATGTAGTTCTAAGTTATAAGTGCGAAACTAGTCCGTCCGCTTAAGTACCGAGTAAGAAATTAGACAATTACGTCAAGACGAGTGCGTTAGTGACTGTGTATTTCTGTATTATCTATGCTTGTTGTGCAGTGACATTTTTTTTAATTAATGAAATTGAGCGTATAACAAAACGATACGAGATTGCTGCATGTCCCTTTATCCCAAACACAAACTTACATATTAACTTGTCAACAAACTTATCGGGTCACACATATTGACCTTTGTGTGCACTGTTAACGAATAGATAACATTTTAGCGATACATAATACCAGTTGAATCGTTACACAAGCTGCTGATCGGTCAAGTATAATGTACTTCAAATAGTATTTTGAAAAGTTCCCCAAATGGAAACACTTAACGTGGGATCGGATATTGTCTGTCAACCATGTAGTGATGATGGAAATAACCTACCAAAAGGTTACACATGTATCATGGTGTCGTGATTATCAGTGTCTCGGGAATAACATAAAGTGTCGTGGTTTGAATCTCGCTCAGAATATGAAAAAGACATAGGAGTTTTTATTGATTTTACCTGTAAGATGGATATCTTGCTCTGTATGGATGTAGTTCTAAAAGAGTATGAGAATGGAACTTTGGAAACGGCCGAACACGACACGTAAGTTATAAGTGCGAAACTAGTCCGTCCTCTTAGTACCGAGTAAGAAATTAGATCGCCCGCCTAAATCAACGAGGTTGAGACAATTACCCGAATAGTATTGAGTTGGTGACTGCATCCCTGTTTCTTCGTTATGATGGATGTGTGAAGTCTTTTTTTAACTAATGCAAGCGAACACATAAAGAAACGATGCAATATTGCTGTATGTCCCTTTAATATTTCACAAACACAGATTTACAAAGTTTCATATCAACTATCAACAATATTATCGTGTCACACATGTTGACCTTTGTATGCATTGGTAACGAAAATATAGCCTTTCAGTGACACATAATACTAGTCGAATCGTAAGCTATTCGGCTATTATAACAGCTGATAATCGCTCAAGTGTACTGTGCTTCAAATATTATTTTAAATATTTTGACAAATGGCAACACTTAACGCAGGATCGGATATTTTCTGTCATTGATGGGGATCATCTACCTGCCGAGGGGAATTGTACCGACTGTGAAGAGTATTTATGTCAACCATGTAGTGATGATGGGGATCATCTACCTGCCGAGGGGTATTGTACCGACTGTGAAGAGTATTTATGCAACAAATGTTTTTCTACACATCGTAGAGCAAAACCTTGCAGATATCACACACTTCTAGACAAGTCTCATATACTTAAGGTGAAGGCTACGTCTACGATATAAAATGTAAGTACGGATCAATGCCCTCATCATATGGGTGGAAGTATATGTTTCTTCTGCAAGTCAGACAGCCAGTTAGAATGCAAGCAATGTGCGAAGACTGACAACATAGGTTGTAAGCTCATCAAATTAGCCGAAATGTCCGACGGAATTGAACAGAGTTCGGAATATAATGAAATAATGAAGAAACTAAATGGACTAGAAAACAAATATGGCAATACGTTGTGTACGTCGAAGAAACATATGTCGGAAATAAAGACGTACCACTCTAAAGCAATCAAACACATAGAGGAAATAATAACAACGTTCAAAGATGAAGATTTGAAGACAATGAGCTCAATTGTAGACACAAGCAATGCCAGAATAGCTGATATTCAATCACTCACTACTAAACTAGAATTACTGCGAAGAACGAGTCAAACGAGTCAATTGATGGAGGAAATGAGAAATGCGACTAATCAAATACAAGTTTTTGAAGAAAGTCTGAGTAAAGTAGATGCAAACAATAAAATAAGGAGATATACGTTTGCTTCTAGGTCTGTTGAAATAAATCCGGAGTTATTAGGACAGTTATTGATGATACCTGCACACATTAACGACATAAATGTAAAATTACCAAACGATTCATACAACTGCCAAATTACAGGATCGAGCCTTCTTCCCGACAACAAAATCGTCATTGCTGACTATAACAACAAGAAGGTCAAATTAGTAGATACAAAACAAAACAAGGTGATATCTGAAATACAGCTGCCATCTTACCCATGGGACGTTACTATGATAAACAAGAGTCAAGTTGCAGTGACAGTTTATGGGGAGAATAATATCCAACTCCTGTCTATAGCGTCGTCCTCATTGTCCAAGGATCGGGAGATAAAGACAAATGGTCATTGCATAGGACTTGTCCACTCTAACGGTACACTTATAGTGACATTTCATAATCCAGGAAAAGTTGAAATGATAGACATGAACGGCACAGTGTTAAGAAGTTTTACAAAGGATATCAACGGTGAACTCATGTTTGACCAACCATTCGGTGTAGCCATCAATCCAGATAAAACCGCTGTGTACGTGTCTGACGCTTGCATGCACACGATAACGTGTATAGAGATGGACGGTACCGTGAGGGCAGTTTACAAGGATATTAATCTAAGCAATCCACGAGGTATTGCTATGGATAAGACAGGATCAGTGTTTGTATGTGGGTACGATTCCAATAAGGTTCTGCGGATTTCTGCCGAGTTTACCAAGATTGAAGTACTTCTGGGACAGGAACAGGGAATGAACAATCCATGTGCGGTTACACTGTCTGATGGAGAGGACAAACTATACGTTGGAATGAATGGCAACACTTTTAATATGTTACAAATCAAATGAAGTTACATGTTAGGCTTCACCGATGAAGCTCACGAAATTTTCGACAACACTGTTATATTATAATAGGTAATTAATAAAGTTGACAAAGACACATTATAAGTGGCATTATTTGAGGAAAATAGTCCCGAATTGCAAGAAGAAGGAAACTACGTTCATGGTATTCTTAGTTCAATGGACGAGTTTTCCGGTTACTTTGTCCGTCTTACTTCTGTCGTCCGTCAGTTAGATAATTGTTGTAAAAACAAGAGGTTTTTTTCAAATGGTTTCGAAGATTCACAATTTGACATACAACTTTCTGTTTTTATGATTTTGGATGATATGACTTTGAACAATACTCAGTTGCAGAGTTATTGCCCTAGATCATTTTAGAATAGACAAGGAAATGTCAGCTGTTGAACGCGATAACGTTAGTAAATGGGCGCAGATTTCGACCAAATTCGACTCGCAGGTTTGTTTCAATAAGATCTCGGACACTCTTTCAAGGAGTGACATGGATGCATGTGTTTTAAAATTATTTTTCAAGAGTTACTTTAATTTAGTGATTTAAAGTATATATTGTATGTAAAAAAAGAAATGCACGACGTTTGACATAAATTGTGTCCAGTTGTCTTTGCAATTCCACATTTGTTTATTTAGAATAGTGTATATCAGAAAGGAACCATTGCTGCTATAGCTATAGGAATATTACTGTTGTTTTAAAAGTAACGTTTTTTTTAGATTTGAGAAACTTCGATGCCATATCATACACAGTACGCAGTGTCGGAGAGGAGCGTTCAAGCATAGTGGTTAGTGGTTGGGCATCGGTACAATACTACTACTCTGTCTGCTTTAAAACGTTCTGTATTGAATCTGAGGGATATCTTGATAGATATGTATGGGGACTTATCTGTGTATGTGATGTAACCACAGGCATATCTGGTTATCTGCTATGTGTTCCTGAAAAAAGTGTTGTTGAGACAAGACAACAAAGATAATATGTAAAACCGGAATATATTCTAATAATAGCTGCTGACATATTCGGAAAACATATAAATATTAAAAGACAACATGATTTTGTTTGTGAAAATGAAAAAAATATACAGCGACTTGTTTAGCCACTGACCGTTGCAAGGCGGTTGTCAACAACTGTATGTTTGTAATGTCATATTTAGGCTTTTATATATTTGTAATGTTTTTATTCTTTGTAATTAGTGTTTGTTTCTATGTATGTTTTTGGTTGACTGTGGTCCTTAAATGCTACACTTCACTTTCGAATTTCATATCTACTTTTAATAGACAACATATGCGTTAAGTGTATTAACGTCGTACACTTTGGTTAATAAATCCAGTAAGTATACCTGCATATAATTAAATTAAGGATAATATAGTTTGGATTTATCTTCTTTATTCTAAAATAGATTTGAATATATGTTTATTGCAATAGAATAAACAATTTATAACATGCAAAACAATTTGTCTTGTACTATTCAAATCATTTTTAATACAGATTTGGCGAGTTTGAAACAAATCAAGATTACCGTGTGTGTATCCCTATAACACGTACTCATTGCATTTTGAGTGTTCATTTTTTTATTACCTAACCAGTGGTCTTATTCTCTTCTTCCATGCGGCAACATACGCTAGAATAAGAAAAAAATATTATTTTGTATACGGAATTATATACTTAAATTTCAATGCTTTCAATACATATTCTTTTTGTTTAGTTGTTCAAACATTTTGTGTTATATGGTCACTGAAAATTCCCTTTGTAATAGCACATATGCAAATCGTTTAAATGAAAATATAACACCTGTCAGAATAAATGGTGTACTACAGCTACCGGTTATTGAAAGTTACAGTATGGCTGCGAGCTGAACTGGACATTCTACACAAAAAATAGAGTATGGTTTCATCTCGTTGGTTAATTTAAACACCTCGATTGGACCATACGCTATCTATTACTTAAATATGGTTATTGTTTACATGCAAATAATTAACCACCAACATAAGTAAGGAAAAGGTTAAAGTAACTATGTAACTATAGTGTTTTATCATGCAGATATGCACTTTTCTGCCAATAAAGGGGTGACCTATTACATTTTGCTTTATTAGGCAAGTTGACCAATAAAGCAAATCAATGCGGAATCCCTCGGCGTTTATTGTACGTAACGTTATCTGACGTCATGCACGTAACATTGCCTGACGTCATAAAACAGCAAAAAAACAACGTGGCGGCGTCCTCGATAAGCGTAGCATTCTGAGAAATAGATAACAATAGTAATTCATACAGAAAATGTGGATAATCTACATGATAAATAGAATATTATGTCAGTGCCTTTTACTATCAAGTTTATTAGGGTCGGCACGAAAACGAAGAATTGCTCGGCAGAGCCTCGCCATTCTTTGTTTTCTAAGCCTCGCCTAATAAACTTGATAGTAAAAGGCACTGGCATACTATTCTATATATAACGTAGCTAATAGCATGATACAGACAGTACTTTGAAGATGTGTATCTACGGGAAATATGATATTATTCGACTGAACACGCGTGCCACTTCTTAAATATATGCTGCTGGAGTTTAAGTTCTTACTTTACGTATCTCATCAGTTGGCTCTTAAGTTGTTAAACGTCCTTAAGACCAGCGTATATTTGCATTGAAAATATGTACTACATCAGTAGGAACGGCAGCCCTATGGCGTAGGAATATTTATCAAACAAGGTCAAGTGATAAAATCGATAACAAAATGACATTATCGAGAAAATTGTCACTGGTCAGATTTATTCACCTCTTATTTATAAACTGTGATTATGACAAAACACAACCACAGATCGTTGTTAAAGTAATAATATTCACAAACTACATTGGTCGAACATAATTGGTGTACACTTCGTGTAATTTCCATTAATAGTTAAAGGTATTTTTCAAAGGGATGAATTTAGGTTGTTTTAAGGTTTAAATTGCCAACAATGCGTTTTTAAATCAAAATCGATTTAGTTCGTCATTTTAGAAGCGAGAATAAAAACAAATGCATGTACGCGTAGATAAATCTTTCCTCTGTCCATATGCAAATTTTTAATGAAATCAGAGACAAATACTTTTTTTTCCCCAAAATTAACTAACATGACCCACGGACGCAAAGACGGCATAATGCATATACATTTACAGACTCGACCGGGTACACAAGAAATGAAATAATTCCATTATTTCAATACATATATTTCAAATGTATGTATCCTTGCATTCCAGATTAAATTTCTGATCTATACATGCTTTTGGTTTATGCCTGAGTGCTCAAAATAAGTTTTAACAAACCAAATTGCAACGGTACCTCGGGAAAGGAAATGAGGATAGTGAAAATATATGTTGCAGTGCTAATTTTCTGAATCCGAAAAAAAAACACACGAAAAAATGAAGTTTTAACAGCGAGAATGATTTCTTTTTCATGAAAGTGTTCATTGACATGTCTACTATTAAAAACCAAAATTTAAAGTCAATCAGAAAAAAGTACATTTTTTCCCCCAAAATTAACAAAGTACACCATATTCGCTAAAATATGAACAATCGCCTTTCGAAGTTAATGTACACGCGGGATATAAAACCATGAAATTATGAAATCGTTTTTAAGAGGTATATTGATTTCAACATTGTTCTGTATTTAATAAATTATGTTCACAGTTTTTCTCAATGACACCATTACGGTAGTATCCCAGCAACCCCGCCCCTCATCTCACCCCACCACCCTCCATACCGTATTGATTAAGTTGTATATAGCTGCGAATGGGCAGTTTGAATCAAATTCGATTTATTTCATCATTTTAGAAGCGAGATAAAAAAACAAAAGCATGTACGCGTAAATACATCTTTTCTCTGTAGATATGTAAAATTAAAATAAAAAATCGGAGGCAAGTACTTTTACCCCCCGAAAATTAACGAAGTACACCGTAATCGCTTAGGTACGCCGAATAGACGTTCCAAATCGATGTTCGCACGGAATAAAATTGTGGAATTATGAATTCAGTTATAAAGATAAATCGATTTCAGCATTGTTCAGTAGTTGTTATATTATTGATGTAGTATGTTCACAGTATTTATGAGAGCAACATTACGGTAGTATCCCTCCAACTCCGTCGGCTTCCCCCCTCAAACCCGTACACACAGTACGTTGTGTATTGCTGAGAATGCGCCTTTCATTCAAATCGATTTATTTCGTCATTCTAGAAGCGAGAATTAAAACAAAATCATATAGATACATATCTCCTCTCTATATATGTAGAATTTCAATAAACGGAGTCAAGTACTAATTAAGTAACTGGACCGTCCTACCCAAAGACGGCAACATTCATATTCATTTAGTAAGACGACCGGCTACAGTAACAATTAAATAATTTCGTTATGTAAACACATATAGTGTCCATGTATTTTACACTAAATATTTGATCTATACATGCTTTGAGTTTATGCCAGAGTGCCCAATTTATTTTAACAAACAATGTTGCAACGGTATATCGGAAAATGAAATCATGATGGCGGCAACATACGTTGCAGAGTTAATTTTTGAAATCAGAAAAAGCGATAAACTAATATAAGTTGTAAAGGCAGAAAGAAGTATATTCTTTTAACTGTTCGTTTAAAACTGAGGGGGCGACTCGAGTTTTAAAGAAAGCAAGATTGGCGTGTGTCCCTTTAACCAAGTAAATAAATGACTGACGAGTAACAGACATGCTACTGTCAGTAACAAACATGATTTTGTGTAGACTCGAAGATTGCATAACACAAACATGTGGACATGCCATTGTGTCAATGGAGCACTTGCCAGATGTGTGGTGTTGTAAAACACTGTACGCGTGAATCCAAAAAGTGCGGGTCTGTTATATTTATAGGGCATATACAGTTATATATATATATTTATATATATTATTCTTTTATATTTATTTTTACGGTCCCAGAACGCAGTCATACTCACTACGATATTGAAAGTAAATACTGAGTATACATGTGCGGTGCGTTACGATCTGTAAGCTGTAGTATTTGAAACCAGACATATGAAACATTTCCCTGAAAATATATAACGATGATAAATACTATATTCATAGAATTATTTTTTTCTGAAAAAAAAAATACGTGTTTTTTTTCAGCAGTTGAAATGTACTATATTCTGCGAATATTGCTACTTTGAAAATTTGAATACGTCTGTTTCCATCAAATAGCATGTTTTTTTTGTTTTAATATATATATTTTTTAATTTCTGATTTAAAATAAAAATGGATGATCGGAATATGTCTTACGCACTGTTGAATCCTGTAATTTAACAACAAGTGGTTTGGTTCACAGGCGACAGTATCGGTGAACAAAACCACTTGTTTTACTGGATTCAACATTGTGCAAGAAAATATTCATATATTATACCATTAATATTATAACATATGTGTTGTAACATTTGCTTATCCTTGGATAGTGGATGTCAGCAGGGAACTTGACCGTTGACCTAAAATCAAAAGGCATCATTCTCTCACCAAATTCACCCAAACCATGAATTTTGCTGAGATTTGCTTCTGGGGAAATGGACAGTGCAGACAAGGTTGTTCATAATCATTATTGGGTCACGGCACCCTTGACCTTCAATATTTGATATGCACATACTGATACTTCTTATAAAGTTTCGTCAAAATCCAACAAATAGCGCAGACAAGATTTGTAACGGACGAACGGAAAGGCCAAATATAATCTGTCTCACCTACCACTTTGTGGTGGAAGACATAATTATAAAGACAATATTTAAGTTCATATGTAAACTTTATTAAGCAAATAATTGAGCGAACATAAATTTCAGCATTGACTCTGGCCAATGGTGTACATGGAGTCTTCTTCCACATGGCGTGGCGCAGTCGGTAGCGCGGCGGATTTGTAACCGGAGGCCCCGGGTTCAATCCTCCGTGGTGCCACTGAGTTCCGTCGGTGTGTTCTTGGGCAAGACACGTCTCCTTAGCCCCGTCCGTCGGATGGGGACGTAAACCGGGCGGTCCCGTGTATTTGCTCCGAGCACGTTAAAGAACCATAGGAATCTATTCGATAATAAGAGTAGGGCAGGTTCCCGGATTCCTATGTATCCTTCCCCTCTCTCTGGGGCGGCTCTAAATAACCTATACTGTGTTGATGAGCCGTTAAACAACATTCAATTCAATTCAATTCTTCCACATGACGTGCAGCCTGAAAGAAAAAAAAAAGTAAATATAAGTCGAGCAGAGTATTCAAATTGAATCAGGTGTTACGAGGGGGAGCTAGGGCATGTTGCCGGGGAAAGGGACAGTTTTAAATTTAATTATTGTTTAACGCCTCATGAAACCGTTGTTTAGGTTACTTCGAGCCGCCCCAAAGAGAGGAGGAAAGATACATAGGCATCCAGGAACCCTGCCCTACGCTTACTACCGATTAGATACCTATGGTTCTTTAACGTGCTTGGAGGACAGACTCCGATACACAGGACAACCCGGTTTACGTTCCCGAGGCTAGCAGGACACATCGAAGTAACCCACTGGCGCCAGTAAGACTTGAATCCGTGTCCACTGGATTCAAAGCCGATATGCTATAAACGTCCCATGACCAAAACTGAGTAAATTGCACATAAAATAAAGTGTCAATACGTATTATAAATACTTATTATATTGTGTATCATACGAGTATATGATTGATCTGACATGATTACAGAACAATTGTAATGTATTTTTCACTCAACAGTACAGCAAGAATCTATTATAAGGAAAGTTAAATCTGACAGAGGGTGCAATGCTCTAAAAGCCAATCTTTAATTGAAGGGGAATAAAAAAAACTATTGCCAAAAGGTCTAAAGTAGTTAAGGGGGAAAATATTAGTATACAATTATTTATTTTCTCTCTCAACACCTGGTGATGCCGCTAGTTTTAGAAATAAAACACGATTAAATAGGGCAGTTGAGAAGACACTTTGTAGATGTTTGGTCTGTTCTGATGTGAAAATGTGTAAAACAGACACAAGATTGGAAATTTGCTCTGTGTCCCTTTAATAAATTGGGGACCCATCACATAGAACATAATCATATTGTAATTTGTTGATGTTAAAGGGACACACGGCAGTCTTGAAGTATTTATCAAGCATTAACATTAGCATCTCCATTTGTTAACCTGGTAACATTTTAAATGTAAACCTGCTTGCATTAAAAATTAAATAAAAGTGTCAGTTTTCATTTTGTCTTCATTATTCTATCAAATACTTAACTATATTATAGGTGCACTATTATCAACATTAAGTAATGTGTAAAACAATTTCTTCTGAACTATTCTAATAAATAATATTAATAATTGCACAAATGCAAATTATGCAGAAAAATTGACCGAACTCCAGAAGTTTTAAACAAATAAAGACTGCCTGGTGTTCCTTTAACACAACTTGTTTTCGCATGTATCCAGTACATGTAGTTTACACGAGCTCATATGACAATCACGCTGCATTATAAATGAAAACATTTTTTACTCTAACTTTGAACAGCACTGTGCAAGCATAACACGTTTGGTAATGCAAGCTCCATTTAAATAACTACACAAGTGCAAACAAGTTTTGAAAAGGCTCCCACCTCCTGACATTCTGAAGTCGTCGGTATCAATTCACTTAGAGCTGCTCAAGGGCACGATTCACATTTGAGGCCTCTCTGAAAAACAACATCAATCCAATGCCAATGATCAAACTGACATAGTTTATCCTTTGTTATACATAATGTAACATATTTAAAAAAGAAAAGAAAAAAAGAAGAACTAAACTGAACAAAGCATGAATACTACTTCTGCTCAATTACACGGTTAATGTAATAAAAACATCTCTCATCATTCATTATAAATGTAAAATATAATGTAGCCTGAATTGGAAATCCATTAAAAACACTGTTCCACTTTCACAGCATATTTCCAGCCCATGGAATAGTCATTTCTTTTGAGACATACGGGATGCAAGTGTAGTAGCTCCACCTCCTTAAAAGCTTTTAAGTGAAGTATATACTTCTCGAAATTTGGCGCTTTTATTTTCGCAACAGAAAGTATCTAGTAAAAGCAAATAAATGTAAATTCAAAATCACTTCATTGTCTCAAAACTCTGCTGTACATAAATATGAATCTGACCGAGATTTCAATTATATGCCAATGGCAGTTTACATTGTTTCAATGGTAGTTGTATCGGGTTATGTATTCACGAATGTGCGAGAAAATGGGATAAGGTAACAATATAGAGACAACGCTAACAATTTACATTCATGCATCTGAGGGATGGGGGTGGAGGGGGTTTCTAGTTTCCTTACCCCTCCTTGTTTTCGGTATGCAAGCTCCATCTACACCTCCCCCCACACATACACTTGGTTGGGTGTGGGGGGGGGGGCGGGGTTGCGGGGGACATTGATAGCATTTCTACCAGTAATTGTTTTATTCCACGACACGTTCTACAGTTTACAGTACATCCAGTTACTGGAAAGATCGGAGTACACGAAAAACACGTACAGTGATTATGAACTTTCTATTACACAGCATATACCACTTTTAAGCACTATATTTGGATAATGTCTAAATGTACGATCTAAAAGTGGTGTGTACTGTTTATTAACAAACACATTTAAATGACAAAACAAATACCTTGATAATGGACCTCTAGCAGCAGACAGTAATCCCAAATCCAATTTGCACCAACATGAATATATGTCGCGTGTCAAGTTATGTCACGGTGACCTGTCATCAACACTGCACCGTGTTGACACATAATGGGACGTTATTTCGTCCGGTAAGGTATTCGTTTTTACATAATCTACGGTATGAAACACTGTACGCGTATTTTTAGACTACATAGGTACCTGTAGTGCTCGCCGACATAGCGCGCCCAATTTCGGGTGTAAAAAAATGGCGTCTGTTTTAATTGAAAATTGGTAAAATAGTCCGTAAAATACAAAGAAATAGTCCATGTTCGCGGAGTTAAAATGCGAACAGAACTGATATGTTATAGGTCCGTGGCGTTCCTACTGCATAATAGTTGCATTTTAATTAGGTTATACGGTAACTGTACCCGGGTATTGTATCCGGTTATTTCGCAAGATATGTCACGGATGCCGGTTATCAACTAGAAGGTCAATATCAAGTTAAAGAGACTGTAGGCAATATGAACGAAACATGGACGTTAATCCAAATATAATTACAACGTCCGAATGGGATTTATTTAATATTCGAATACCCGCACTATATAGCCTAGTTCAAAATATCTCGTTATATTCAACGATATAACACTGTAACGTTTGCAACGTTAGGAGAGTATGCAAGGCAATGCGAAACATTTCAGATGTGTGCGTTATTTTCACATTTTAGGGTATTAGAATAGAAATAGAACATCGTGTAATATATCACGGTTTGGAGTTCAATTGTAAACAATAATTTCACGAGCCCGAAATTATCGTAAACGATGTTCTATTTCTTGAATATATACAACTGATATATTACATTATGTTTAAAGATAATGTAATATATCAGTTCACGGGCTCGAGAAATTATTGTTTACAACTGAACTCCAAACCGCGATATAATACACGATAATTCACAGTAAACGATGTTCTATTTCTTAAATATATACAACTGATATATTACATTATGTTTAAAGATAAATGTATATTAGTTTTTGGATAACCAATGAGGATTGTTCTTAAAAACATCAATTGACGAAAACAAACAGATAGTTTACGATGAAGTAATTCTGTAATAAGACTAGGGTAACCACTGCATTCGTAAATGTCAAATTACTGTTAAATAAATGAACATAACAAATCCAATTCAAGTGCTCTAACTCCCAGAAAACCTATTAAGTTTGTTCTGCTAGTCGCATATGTGCGTCTAAGGCGTGGTATTCCATTGTGGCCACACTGATTAGTTGAGTTTACCCGAAGACACCGCCAAGGTAGGAATTACCCATTGAATATGCGACGTTAACCATGTTAACCCCGCCCTAAAATACAATAATCTATATGTATATACATATGCACGCCTGCGTATTACTAGTTGTAGCTTGGTCGGTGCAATTTATTGTGTATTTGCACAATTTTAAATCATTTAATTGAAAATAACACATGTCAGAATGACTGGTGTACTATAACTGCTGTACCAGATATCGGAATTTAAAGTATATTCCAGACAGCTAAAATGGACATGCTACAAAACAAATAGAGTATGGTATCATCTCTTTGGTTGATTTAAACACCGTGATGTTTAAATCAACCATTGGCAAATCGATGTGACCATACCCTATATATTACTAACTATTGGGCCCACTTCTATTATATGATGATGATAACGACAACTATAAATACATACTTACACTAACGTAATCGCAGGTAGTAACATTTGTTATCGGTAGTAACTGTTGTGGTTGCTCGAGTATCATGCTAAGGTGGCCATGCACAAATCATTTGCTATTCAAATAACGGCTATGTGCAATGTACCGTAACAATGACTGCATACATTACAAGACCTTATGTTAAAGGCTATCCATGGACATGATGCCATTTTAATGTCATGCATTTAAATGACAACGTTAAAGATTAAAGGGACACGCGGCAATCTTGAGTTGGTTATCAAACAGGGTTAAATATAGTATTGTTGCACTGCAGTGTAATTAATAATATGTTATATAACGAAACTGTTTGGTGTGACATATTCATAAAAATATTAATACTGATTTGCTTATGCTAGTTATGTAGAAACAATAACAGGACGTCACGAGTTTAAAGAACCTCATACACATCATAAGAGCAAAATTAAACTACAAACATGTTTATCAAACTTCTGTCCAGGTGTTCAAGTCATAAACGAAGGTATATGTGTCGATTAAAAGTATAGGATTTTTCCTGTTTCTTAAATTATCCGTGGTTGAATATGCTTAAAACGATTATGAGTTGGTAACTCAATTCATCGCTTCATTTTTGGGGTTTGGCCTGACTGGTTTAAGCCGTTTATATTTTAAATATAGAGATTGGATTCTCAAATATGTCAGTTATATGTATACCTCAACGTTAGTTGGTGTAGGGACCGTGCGCATATGTTGTAAAAGTTGGCTGTTGTTGGCGGGATAGCTACTTTAATAAACAGAAAAGTGGCGTTTATCACTTTAAGATCTCTATGCCTTTATACATAATTATAATATCAAAGGTTGTCACTACAATGGTTGAAATGTATAGTATTATGAACGTATTATTGAAAATCGATATTATCACTTTCGACTAACTGCCATTTCAATACTCAAGTTTTCTCTTTGTTAGAACTAGATCTTAAATGGACTGGAGACGATCTGGAATCTCAACATGTGCTTACATATTATGTATTATAATTAGCGACAGGTTAACCTGATTATCCACCAATAAAAAGATAATTCCTATATAAAAATAGTAGTCATTTGACATAATGACACTATGATTATACATGTATACTATTTTATTTATTAATACGTATTGTCACATTACTTCCCTTGTTAGCCGTATCGAACAACCATTGTGTATTATATTGCAGGTACATATGTTTAATAACGTCTGGAACGATTTCGATTGGTCCGGCGTTAACATGTGTAACATTATGCATTTTTTTTAACTGGAACTGTTTTATTTATTATAAATTTATCCAGATCTTAGGCATAAACCTATCATTTACCAACAATTCATAATACATAATTAACATTATACAGACCAGTTTGTAACGTTTGAAAAGTCGTAGAAAAATGCACTACTTTAAAGAGATAAAACACGAACTCTTAATTGATATTCGATGTTATTTAAGCCACCACACCCTCCAGCACTAACCTCCGCACTTACCCGATTCGCCTCGTCGAGGCTCATGTTAGCACCCCTGTTTTCAAAACCATGCTATTCAAACATGGCGGACAAAAATAAACTTTCTCAAAATTTGGTTAGTTTCAATTTGTAATTGAAACTAACTTTGCTGTATCTTCGGCATTTATAGACATTTGACTTATCACATCACCTTAAAGGCAAGCTAATTTCTCTTATTCAAAAAACATTCGCTAGAGAAAATACTACATTTTTGGCATGTAATAATATTAAAGCGTTTTTTACTAACGGCAGTTTAGACAATTATACTTTGTGGACTTGCTATGAAGTTTGTGAAGCACTCATCTTCCTATTAGATAATATTTTCGTCATGTATGGAAGCACCGTTTATCATGTTTATAGACAAATTGTTGGTATCTCTATGGGTACGAACTGTGCACCACTTGTCGCAGATTTGTTTTTATTTTGCTATGAAAGAGATTTCATGTTGAGTCTTTCACCAGATACCCAGGCAGATGTTATTGAAGCTTTTAATGACGCCTCTCGGTATCTGGATGACATATCGAACATTGACAACTCTTTCTTTCCAACTATGGTTAATACTATTTATCCTAAAGAACTTCAGCTTAATAAAGCTGAGGACTTTAATATTCGTAATCTTTGTATAACTAAAAAGCTACTCATTACCGTTACCATAAACTTCGTAAAACCTTTGCAACATTTTATTATCGTAACCCTGATCTTCTATCCAAATATAAAAGTAATTTAAGGATTCTTCTGCGACAAGGACTATCACAACCCGATGTCTATGGTGATGTGATTTATAAACTTCGTAAGATTCTTGGTCATGATCACTTTCATACTATCTTTGTTAAACTTGTTAAAAAGTTTATCAAAAGAGGTAATGACCCTATCATTTTGCAACGTACTGCATGCTTGGTGGTGGACCCTTTTACAGTTCGCCACTATGCTTTCCTCTTTAATTGTACGATGACCGGACAGGCTGTGTACCCTATGATGACGCCTACCTAAAGCCCATTGGGACGGTGGCGTTTGATGTTTGTCTATGATCTTTCTTGTCGTGCCCTTAATGGTTTATTCTCTTGTTGCTCTGGCTTCTGCCAAGTCACTGAGTACCTTCATTGTGGCTTTCTAGACTATTGTTTTTTTTGTGGGGGGTGGGGGGGGGGGGGGGGGTGTTGGGGGTGGGGTGGGGGGTTAGTGGGAAGAATATTTCTATAGGTAACTTAGGTAATTGTAAATTACTGTTAGCCATACAATTTCATCAGCAAAGTGTGATATTCAATTCTTCTTCAGATTATGAGGCCCACCCAATAAAGCATATGTGACCAGTACACATAATAACACATTAAAGAACGTTGTATATTTATTGCGTTGTGCTCTGATTTTTGGTCTAAAGACAATAAAGAAATACGAGATAAGTTTTGTATTCAAAAGCTAAATTATGAACATATATTTCTTCATTAAAGTAAATTACAAAGTGTTGTTAAGCTATTCTTGCCCTCAATATAGCAATGCTATACAAATAAAAAACTAAGAGCGGGCCTCAATTTATATACCTGAATTGATTCAGACCTAAAGCTGGCTGTATTTATTCAAGCTTCCCATGCTTTTTCAATGACCAGGTAGCGTTGGTAAATGTGTCCTTAAACAGCTTCCAAGCTGTTATTTTGACTTATCGCAAACCATGAGGAAGATTCATTTGAGCTTCAGCATCTTTCCATGCTATACATAATGATGGATCTGTTATCATGCAGTTGTTAATTAATTTGTGGAATTCAGAATGTATATGTATTTTTTCACCCTCTTGTGCTGTATACAAAAACCATTGTCTACATTAATCTGGACGCAAGTAGTCTGACAAGGAATAACTTTGCAATTTCCCCCAATGTATTAGTGTAACTTTGAGAGATTAAAATAATGAACATTCCAGTTATGATTAATTTTTTATCTTAGCATTAAGAAAGTTAAATGTACACATGGGGAAGGCGTACTGTTTTGATCATAGGGAGCAACGAGAGAAAAGTAGCACATCTTCGGTTTTATTGGAATGACAATAGGATAAGTGAGGTGTGAGCACTCTAGAACATGGTTTAACCTACAGAGGACATTTTTTGCCACTGAGCGTTCCAAAGCGGTAGTGATGTCGACAATCTTCATATGTTGTGATGTCATATACCTTGCCTTTTATTTAATCAGTGTAATTGTTGTGTGTTGCTATGCATGTGTTTGGTTGACTGCGGTCCTTCAATGCTACGTTTAATGTTCGACTTTTATATCTACTTTTAGTGAGACTGAGACTGTTCAAGATATTTAATATAATTTGTAACACCTCTAACATCCCCTAACACCGGCGTTATCAGTGTTCTTCTTAACAGATATTTAGTAACAGTAGGAACAGTCAGGTATATAGTAACAGTAGGAACAGTCGGGTATATAGTAACAGTAGGAACAGTCAGGTATATAGTAACAGTAGGAACAGTCAGCTATTTAGTAACAGTAGGAACAGTCAAGTATATAGTAACAGTAGGAACAGTCAGATATATAGTAACAGTAGGAACAGTCAGGTATATAGTAACAGTAGGAACAGTCAGGTATATAGTAACAGGTATATAGTAACAGTAGGAACTGCCAGGTATATAGTAACAGGTATATAGTAACAGTAAGAAAAAGTCAGGTATATAGTAACAGTAGGAACAGTCAGGTATATAGTAACAGTGTGAACAGTCAGGTATATAGTAGCAGGTATATAATAACAGTAGGAACTGTCAGATATTTAGTAACAGCAGGAACAGTCAGATATATAGTAACAACAGGAACAGGCAGTTATACAGTAACAGTAGGAACAGTCGGGTATATAGTAACAGCAGGAACAGTCAGATATATAGTAACAGCAGGAACTGACAGTTATACAGTAACAGTAGGAACAGTCAGGTATATAGTAACAGTAGGAACTGTCAGATATTTAGTAACAGCAGGAATAGTCAGATATATAGTAACAGCAGGAACAGTCAGTTATACAGTAACAGTAGGAACAGTCAGGTATATAGTAACAGTAGGAACAGTCAGGCGCTTAATTAAACTACAGTGTTATTCGGTTAGTTTTATGTGTTGAACGGTTGAAATATGCTACTGATTTGATTTTTTTTTAGAGATGGGTCATGTTCATGATTTCAAATGGCTAGGGTGTAGGAGGGACGGTCATTAAATAGGTGCACTTTCACCGATAAGTTACATAATATATAAACCTGAGCAAAATGCTCGATGTTCACCGGTAGTTTAGTCCTTGACGGCTTATATTTTTAATTGGTACACAATATTATATCAATACCGGTCATTTGTACATGGCATGTATGCATGGTGACATGGACTAAACGTTTGAAGAACAACTTGCAGTGATAAAGTTTCTTCTTGAAGAAGGGAGACTAACTACCACATTTACCCCACAAATGGTAAAAAATAGTCAGGACTGTTATTCATTCGATCTTTGGAGATCGCAGAGCCCGATACTTATATTTAAATATTCAAACGTTTATGTTTTCTTACTTAAATTTCGATTAGGTGGTTTCACTACTCCGTCCGATAAAGGCTCTGGGAATTGTTTAAACACCCATAGGATATGTTGTCTGCTTTTAATTTAGTCTTTTGACTGGCAGTAAAATTAGCATGTACACAGCCATATGCTTGCCATCTTCGGGATGGTTACAATTATGTTCTATTGATTTTATGAATGTTGAGTATCTGCTCAATCCGAGGATAGGGGCAAGGGTAACAAGCATATATCACTACCGTCAATCAAACAGAGACTGCAATATTACGTATTTATCGTGTTCGGCCGTTTCCAAAGGGCCACTCTCATACTCTTTTATATAGCACAGTGGCGTTGATTGTGCAGTGTGGTGGCAGTAAAACGTCTCCCCGCGCTTGCAATCAGGGCTGTTATTCATTCGATCTTTGGTGATCGCTGAGCCCGATACTAATATTTAAATGTCGGTGGTACCTTTTCAAATCGTTATATTTTCTTACTTAAATTACGATTCGGTGGTTCCAATACTCCCGTCGATAAAGGCCCTGGGTATTTTTTAACCACCCATATGATATGTTGTCTGCTTTTTAATTTATGCTTTTGACTGTTAATTGTGATGCACAAGCTTCATAACCGCTGCTCCCAACTAAATTCCATTGTGTTCATTTCGTTCTTCGGGGCATAGACACGATGTGTCAAGTATATAATTCATCTATAAAATCATTGTGCATATATTCTTTTAAACTGTCCATACCGCTGATTGCTTAGATAACAACAGAAATGTGGATTTGGAAAATGAACATCTAAAACAGAGGGAGAAACATACATAAAAGCGAATGATACAGTTTTAATACTCGTTTATCTCAAGCAGTTGAGCAAACTTAGGATGTAACGTTTTGCAATCTCTTTATATTTTGACATTAACAAATATGAGTACTGAAATGGTTCAAATTTTCAAAGCGAAACTTTAACATTTATGAATTTCTTGTTACAATGTGTATCTTAGATAAAACATCTAAACAGCAAATGTGTCCTTTCTCTACCGATCTGCAACCTTGTTTTACAAAACATTTTGTGATTTCTCTGGAAAATTACGTGGAATTAAGTTTGCAGTATATAAATTATATAGCGGAAATACCCGGGGTGCGTTTCGTTTTCCTTTTCCCCTTATGTATCGCACAAAAGCAAAGCATCCGTCAGCATACCTACATCACTGTCCATATTTTAGGTTCTCTAATGATAGAAAAGTTATTTCGGGGATTTTTGGCGAAAATTATCAATTTGTGTTACCTCGATGTTTGTGTGTCCAATTATGAATACATGTACCAGATAATAAACATCACCATTACGTGGTCCGAGTATTAACTTTCATACCCCATCCAACCCCTTCTCCAATAAGCGAAAACGGAGTTTGCTGGGGTATGAAATAAAACTTTAATTTCGGCTTAATAAATTTGAATATTGTAAAATTAAAATATTTAATAGGGAATTTTAAACAGGATATCGCATTTTGTTCAGTAAAAATGTGTTTAAACATGTTTTATTGTCGAAATATCCGTTATAATATCCATCTAAACTTTCCCATCGCTTAATGGAATTAAGGCGGGACCACGTAATGAGTGCGACAATAATAACAATGTAAAACAGGCAACATTTCCGAGTCCATTTATCTTTGAGGTGTTGCAACCTTTGCTTCTATTTATCTTCATATGGTTAGTGTTGTATATGGTTAGTGTTGTATATGGTTAGTTGGTTAGTGTTGTATATGGTTAGTGTTGTATATGGTTAGTTGGTTAGTGTTGTATATGGTTAGTGTTGTATATGGTTAGTGTTGTATATTTTGATTGCGCCTGTAAAGCGGGCGGTTCTAAATAACATAACTGTACATGTACTGTGCCATTGAGCCGTTAAGCAACATTTAAATCAAATTCTCCAATAAACCATTCGTAATGTTCGACCTGTATACAACTTTCGTGGAGGGGGAGGGGAATGGGGAGGGGGTTTGGGGTATATAAGTATAAAAGGACAAAACAAATCTCCAATAACACCTTTTCTTCGCCTTTGATAGTTTGGATCGAATGATTACAATACCCCAATAAATCTCGGAATTCAAAAGAACCATTCTTGTATTCTTGATTGCCTTGTCCAATATTGAATCCCTTAACTAAACCAATGAACATATAAACTATGAAAATGCAGCAATATATTAAACATAAATATTGTATATTAATTTAAAGATATTTGCCCTCTCCACTGAGAGCCATTCATCTCCGAAGGAATGAAAATAAAACAAACATATATCATTTATCTTTTTATGAAACAAGTAGGCACTATGTCAGCTTGCATTGCCATTCTGAATGTAGGGTAATGTGGAACTGTAAGTGTTAACAGTAGATGCAAAGGTCGAATAGGAAATGAAGTATTCACAGAACTCATTTATCCAGACACTCGCATTCAAATCAAGTAACAATACAAGAACAAATAGTCGAGCACTATGCGACATCACATACCGATTGTCTCCATTAAAGCAGAGGAGTTCTTGAATTACTTTTATAATTTAAATTATATAAAGGGTTACGATGACAAAATGGTGCAAAGGTTATTCAAAATTTATAGTAACGGTAAATCTGATGAAGTATCTGGATACGAAATTACGAATGTTGAAATCATCAACTCGCTAAAAAAACTCAAAACAACAACAAAAAAGAATTTGTTCGTGAAAATTCACGTATACGCGAGGATAAATAACGATGTCAAACTTGAACTCACCTATCTAATATATTTTGCTTATTATTTCATGTTTCAGTCAAAACAATTGGCACAGTCTGTATTCGTTGGCAATAAGTATAAGGAGAGAGTATGTAGTG
>JAWPHD010012553.1:0-75070 GCA_037043455.1 Cyrtodaria siliqua
ATTTCAATTTTAAAAGCATCAATTGGTAAATTTGAGTGTTTTAATCAAAGCATTTATTTTCTTTGTCTTAAACATGCACACATCAAGCTTCCTTATTGAACCTGTAGCATCTCAGTGATAAAATTAATTTGACTTTAATATTATTTTTTTTAAATAGATACGTTCGATGTAAACGTATAACTACATAAATGCGCAGCCCCTTACGTTCTATTAAACCGCGATTGTTATATAAATCCATATAACTGGTGCATATGTATTGTGCAAGCTGTGGTCCGTACTATGCGGTATAACTGAAACACAATACCGGATTTATTATACCATTGGTAAGTTAAAACCTGAGAAATAACGACTAAACACGGTTGTAAAAGAAAGGTTTTTGAGCTGTTCAATTAAATTAATTTAGAAGCAATTGCACAGCATGCTGTAACTATCTCTGAAAAACTAAATATGCAAGACGTATACCTAACCATTACCTACATACTCCTCATCAGCACCTGTATTAGTTTCAACATCCACAAACCGCTTCTTTTATATTTCAATCACAGACAATTTCTTCTTTCGGTTTATTAGGAAGGTTTATTAGAAAGGTTTATTAGGAAGTGTGAAACAGGATGTTTACAGCTTTTTGTCATAGGATGCGTATAGTAATCACACCACACAACTACAAATCCAAACAAGAGCTGTCGGAGAACAGCGCAGCTCGACTATTCGATTTTTCAGAGAATAATAAATATATAGCTAGTATATACTATCAGAAAAAGGCTACAGCAATGAGTGGTGGGGGTGGGGGGCAAGATAGCTATGTGTAAGAATGACAAAAAAATAATAATATGTAAAACAAAAAAACAAAAACAAAATCAGAGGGTGGGGGTGGGGAGGGGGGCAACATATATACTGAAAGGAAAAAGAAACGCAGGGTGCGTATTTCCGCTATATATTGTATGTTTAATATGCTACTGCTATCGAATGGTACAGGGCGACATTAGGCCTGTCCTTTTAGAAAGAAGGTTTAAACAGCACTGAACACACCAATGGTTACCCCTTTAAAGTTTCATTATCGTCAGAATGCGCATTTTGCTCAAGCAGATGAGCAAAACTTAGGCTTTAATTGCTGCAATCACTTAACATAAAATACAGTACTGAACTGGCTCAATGTTTCAAAGAGGGACTTCAGCATTTATGAATTTCTTGTTACAACGTGTACTGTAATTAAAACGTCTACAAGATCACAGTTGTGTCCTTTCTCTAACTAACTGCACTTTTTTTTTTTACAAAACATCTTGGATTTCCTTGGAATATATATGGAATTAAGTGTGCAGTATATTATACAATATATAGCGGAAATACTCACCCTGCGTTTCTTTTTCCTTTCAGTATATGTGTAAGAAGCTATGTAAGAATTGACAAAAACAACACAGAAATATGGTAAAATAAAATAAAAATAAAAAATATTTCGATTAGGGGAGTGCGGCGGTGGTGGGGGAGGGGGTCAGGGTGGGGGTTGGGGAGTGGGGGAGGGCAAGATAGCTATGTGTAAGAATTGACAAAAACAACACAGAAATATGTAAAAAATAAATTTAAAAAAACGAGTTTCTGGGGTGGGGGGGTGGGGGGGTGGGGGGGATGGGGGTAGTGTGTGGGAGGGGGTGGAGGGGCAACATATATGTGTAAGAAGCTATGTGTAAGAAATTACCAAAACAACACAAGATATATGTAAAAAACAATAAACATTAATAAAAATATTCCAGTTTCGAGCGTGGGGGTTGGGGTGGAGGGGAGGGTGGGGGAGGGGGCAACATAGGTATGTGTAAGAATTGACCAAAACAACACAAAAATATGTAAAAAATAAATAAAAATTAAATAACATTATTCTAGTTTCGAGTGTGTGTGGGGCGGGGGATTGGGAGTGGCGGGCTAGGGGAGGCGTGGTGGGGGGGGGGGGGGGGGGGGGGGGGGGGGTGGAGGGGGCAACATGTACGTGTAAGAAATTGACAATAGCAACACAGAAATATGTAAAATAAATATAGTTTCAAGCGGGGGTGGGGTGGGGGAGCGGGGGCAACATATATGTTTAAGAATTGACTAAAACAACACAGAAATATGTAAAACAAGAAATGTCACCAGTAAGTGATAAATGCCCCCGAAGTGACCTGTAAGTGTGACCTTGACCTTGGAGCAATATGAATCCAACAGATATATTTAAAAATAATTTCAAAAAAATAAATCAAATAAAACAAACAATAAAAATCAAATAAAATAAATTCAAAAAAAAATCATCAACAAAAAAAAAAAAAAAAAAAAAATCTAATTTTTTTTTTCGCGACACGACTTCTTGTGTGTGAGCAATTGTGCGAAGTTATTTGAAAATCCGTAGATTATTATCAGAGTTAGAAAGCGGACACAATTGTATAGACAAACGGATTTTGACCTTTGATCTCTAAGTGTGACCTTGACCTTGGAGCCACGGACCTGGATTTTGTGTGCGACACGTCGTCTTGTTGTGGTGAGCAATTGTGCGAAGTTATTTGAAAATCCATCCATTATTGTCAGAGTTATGAAGCGGACACGAGTGTACAGACGAACGGACTTTGACCTTTGACCTCTAAGTGTGACCTTGACTTTGGAGCCACGGACCTGGTTTCAGTGCGCGACACGTCGTCTTGTTGTGGTGAGCAATTGTGCGCGAACGGGCAGACAGTGCGACTACTATATGCCACCCTTCGGGGGCATAAAAAAAAAGTGTGGGGTGGGAGTGGGGGCGGGGTGGGAGAAGGGACCAATGCCCCAATATGGGTGAAGTATGAATAAGATGCATAATGCTATAAGAAATCCCAAACCAAAATTATAGATATAAACATGCTTACATGCAAACCTAGATCTGCTTTTATTGCACATTTTATGGGCCATCACAATTTGGGTTCCATGGGAACCCAGAATTTGCAGAAGACAAAATTTCTTATCCAACCCTTTACAACATACTATAAGGAAACCAATTCCAAAATTATGTTCGGCTAGTACAAGAAATGTAAGAGATATAGACCTGTAAACACAGCTTACACGCAAAATTTGATGTGAAACAGACACATTTTAAGGGCTATCAGAATTTGGGTTCCATTGGAGCCCAGGGGTTACTGGAACCAACATTACTTAGCAGCCCTTAAGATAATGCTATAAGGAAGCCCATGGCCAAATTTAATTGTGCTAGGATAAGAAATGTAAGAGATATAGACTTGTAAACACAGCTTACACGCAAAATTTGATGTGAAATGGGACACATTTTATCATAATTTGGGCTCCATGGGAGCTCATGGGAGCTCATGGGTTACAGGAACCAAATTTGCTTATGCAGCCCTTAAGATAATGCTATGAGAAACCCCATGGCCAAATTTAATTGTGCTAGGATAAGAAATGTAAGAGATATAGACTTGTAAACACAGCTTACACGCAAACGCCAACGCCGACGACGACGCCGACCCACGGGGTGATTAAATAAGCTCTCTTATTCTTCGAACAGTCGAGCTAAAAATGTAAACATCCTCCTTCTGGATTCCTACACGAAATATACAGAAACATCACATGGTCCACCATTTGATGATTTAAACTAGAAAATATAGACTGCATGAAATTAAAAGACGGCATAATATGTGACGCAAGATAAACATAACATGCACACTAACGTTCGTTTAGTGCAGTGTGGTGAATGTAAAAATCTGTCCTTGCTACGAATGCTGTTATTTTTACTGGTCCTTTGGGACCAACGAGCCCAATATATGTGTCTTTGAAGTAGATTACCGCTGAAATCGGTGCTAGGGTGCGTGAGAGGTTTTACATCCTATATTACCTGTGATATATAGGTAATATAGGATGTATTGACGCCACATCCAGCGGATGTAAACAACTTTTTTTGTACGCAGCGTTAAAAATAATGAAATATAATTAAATATACTAAAATAAGCGCCAAATATATATAAAGCTTTCATAATTCGACGGAATTCAGTTTGCCGAACATTTTCATATCAAATATTTTGAAAAGAAATGGAAACTAACAAGTTTAAAACTTGATTATTTAATAGTGGTATACAACTGCATTGACTGATATATTTTTCTTGAGAAAATTGCAAAGGCACATGAAAAAATGAGTGATGAAACGGGAGGCGATGAACTTCGTGAATGTAGAGATTACGATTTAAATCAAGGGAAAACTACAAAAAAGAAATAAAAAGCAACAAACAGAGAAAATATTCAAATTGAAGAGACTGGAGGAGGATTTCGGATTACTTTGAATGCCGATACATACAAAAATGTTAAATCTGCAGCTTACACTTTCTATAACGAAAAGAGGAGTAATATCGTTTGCCATCAGATTCCAGTTTTGGACAAGAAAGGTATTCTAGTGGAAAACAAGTATAAGCTACTGGAATGTAGGAAGCATTTATACACCTTAAATTTATACCACACTACATGTTCGGCATAAGTCAACGGCAAACATCAGCGCATCTTCACAGAAACAGACTTGCCAAAAATACTATGCCTAGTAAAGGCTGAAATCGGGTGTGATATGGAACCTTCTAACCGCATTGAAAATTTGCAAGAATCGCTTTCCGACTTGTTTGATGATGGAGATGATGCTAATGATGAAAATGGCAGCACACTTCTAAAGAAAACATGTGTTACAGAAAACTATCCTAATTCCGTGTCCATCAGTTTTGATGAGGATGATGATGATACCACTCTACTGAAACAAGTGTATGCCACAGAGAGTAGCACACGCCTTAAACACAATCGTTTTGTGTCAACGCAGAAAGATGAACTGACCTTAGTGTGTGATAAAACTGCACAAAGTTGTGATGAAGTTTTTTCTGCATATGAGTCTGTCAATGAAATACTTCGAGGTATTCAAGAGGAGGTAACTCAGCTAAAAAGTTGCCTAAATGTGCATATACAAACATCTTTATCACAACTATCTGTTATTCGTGATGAGATAAAAAGCATAAAAACGCAAAACTCGGTAATTGCGCAATGTACTCAAAGACACACTGAGACTGTCAGTGAGTGTAATAAAGAAATTGAGGCTAAAGTTTGCAAATCAACTGAAGTACTACAAAGAAGACTGCAATCAATCTCTGATTATCAAAAATCAAAGAATGAACGACCAACATCCAGAGCGGACACTACATCCACATCCACTCATCTTCAAACCGAAAGAAGGGATCCAACGCCATATCTTGACGGCAATGACATTATAAATAACTCGTCGTCCACAGTTCTTCAACCCGAAAGAGGTGAGCATACACCAATTCGTAGCAGGAATGCCATTGTAAACCATCCGTCATATTCAAAAACTAGGAAAACAAAAACACTTGTAATCGGGGATTCCATTTTAAAAGGCGTAAATCGGCGTGGATTGATGACGACTGTTGATATAAAAACATTAAGAGGTGCTGATGCACACATTTCAAGAAACAGACCTTGGCCAGTACTCCACAGTGATACTGTACATAGGCGGAAACGATGCTGCCGAAAAGAAGCCGATGAACACATTTTATCAGGATATTGCCGACATTTGCGAGTTATTGAAGAAAGAAAATTGTACAATTTATAACTGTACAATGTGTCCCCGTACAGATGTTGAAGTCAAGCCAGTTAATGACATCATCAAAGAAATTTGCGACGGATCCTCAGCGCATTTCATTGACTGCTTCTCCTCATTTGTTTATGGAAATGGTAGTTTTGTTAAGCGTTTCTACGTACGGGATGGCATACACCTTAGCAACGACGGCACTAGAACGTTTATACACGTTATAAACAAATCACTGACTATTCTAAAGCGTAGTGGTTCCGTACAGCTTGCGGAGCATTGGACGGGAAACCATAGTTGTCACGTGAAACACTCTAGTAGAGATGTTGCCGAAGAAAATCAGTTTGGCAGACAAGCGAGCAAACATGCGAACGTTCATCAACGAACTTCAGAGCACGCGGTGCATTGGACGGAAAACTATCATGATCACGTGAAAAGTTCTCGAAGAAGTTATGCAGACGAAAACGTGTTTGGCAGTCGACAGCGCGATCACTTGGACATATATCGAGGTTATGGCAGACGCCAGCGGAATCTTGGAAACAGTCACTGCTGGAATTGTGGACGTGACAATCATAGCACGCGTGACTGTTGGTATAACAGTAAATGGGAATTCAATGACAGATGCTCAGTCTCTTATAAATGTGAGAACAAATTTGACGTTTTAAATTGTATTTGCTCTGACTGTGATAATATGTACTGTCTGTGTGACGAGCTTGTTTTCTATTCTGTATCTGTAAGTATTTGTAATACATTCTCTGTTGTAAAGTCAAACGCCCAAGATTATTTACCTAATGAATCTCGTGATCTTTGTAATATGGAACGTTTATTGACCATATCGACTGTTGATAAATCCTGTTATTAAACTTCCGACTCAACGCAGTCAAGCGAAGATATTTTAATTATTAATTCAGATAATTATTCTGAAAGCATATGTGCCAGTAAAATTGTACACAATGCGAGAATTTAGAATTATCTTCTTGTGAAGATACGATTAATTTATGTGAGTCGAGAAAATTGCCGGTTGTTTCAACATCTGCAGATAATAATTCTGACACTATAGATGATACATTGCTATTGTCAAATAATGAACAGTGTGTAAGTGTATTAGATAATGAATATTTGAAAGATTATGTTGTACAAAATCAATTTAATTTTAAAAACAAAGGTTTACATGTTGTAGGATTAAATATACAGCATATTTTACCAAAGCTAGATGAACTGAAATGTATGATGTATTAATCTAAATCAATTGATATATTAGGTTTGTATGAAACGCTTTTAAATGACACTATCAACATCAAAGACTTACATATTGATGGATATAATACAGAGAGAATGGATCGTACAAATGGTAAGAAGGTTGGTGGTTTACTGATTTACATTGCCAATAATATTTGTTATTCACGTAGAACTGACATTGAAACTACTCATATTGAATCATTGTGGATTCAAATCAATGTTGCTAATAACAAACCATTTTTGCTAAATTTTGTCTACAGGCCACCTGATTCGCCACAATCTTGGATAGATAATTACGAAACACAATTAGCCCGGGTAGATTATTTAAAATTAGAAACAAATGTAATTGGTGATTTCAATATTGAATATTTTCCAGGCGAAGGTTTCAAAAATACGAAATGGAATGCTGTTGTTCTTGATTATGGGTTTTCGCAAGTTATTAAATCACCAACAAGAGTAAAAAACAATTCATCAACTATAATAGACCATATTTATAGTACAAATCCAGAAAATTTAAGCGAAATTAATGTACCATCGTATTGTATTAGTGATCACTTTCCTGGTACATTCACAAGAAATATTAAGAATGGACTAATTAAAGAAAATACCCATAAACGTATGACCTATAGATGTTATGATAATTTTGATGAAACTAGTTTTTGTCTTGATTTACAAAATAGCTGTCTTGAAGTTTCCGAAATGTTTGCTGATCCAAATGATTCATTAAATTTCTTGTATAAACAAAAAAATGCTGTTTTAGCTGAACATGCTCCAATTAAAACAAAACGAATAAAAACTAAAACTCTTCCAGGATGGTACACTGATAAAATTCACAGAGCAAGGGCGCTCAGAGATTTAAATCATAAATTAAAAAAGTGGGATCAATATAAAACGTGGAGAAATAAAACAACATCATTAATTAAAAAAGAGAAGAAAATATTTTTCAACAAAGCTGTTCTTAAAAATAAAAACTCAACATATATTTGGAAAAATCTCAAAACAATTTCGAACAATGTTGACAGTGAATTAACTATACCTAAACCAATTTTAATCGATGGCAAAGTGATTGAAGGACTCCCAAATAGTATAAATGCGTTTAATGAGCATTTCGTTAATGTTTCTAAAAATTTAAACAAAGTTAAGTTAAGGAAGTTTTTTAGCGTTGGTCCCAAAACACTATCGTGTATTCAGACTAAATTGCAAACAGATTTAAACAATGTAAATGATTGGTGCACGATAAATAATATGATTATTAATCCCATTAAGTCAACTTGTATGATAATTGGACCAAATAAAACTTTAGCAAATTGTGCAGCATTGTTGCTTCAAATTAATAATACAGATATTCAAAATGCAAAAGTACAAAAGTTACTAGGCATCTATATTGATGAATTTATCTTGGAAAAATCATATATCTAAAACATGTACTAAACTTGTGTCAAAATTAAATCTGTTGAAAAGGATCTCCTACTACCTAACATATGACATGAAAAAATTGTTCTATAACTCATATATTATGTCTACATTTGATTATGGCTGTATAACATGGAGCCAAGCAAATAAACCCTCTATTAACAGAATACTTAAAATTCAAAAAAGGGCTGCTAGAATCATTCTCATGAAGCCTATAAACACACCGTCTAAAATAATGTTTAAAGAACTGAAGTGGCTTACCTTTGAACGGAGATGTGAATATCACACATGTGTTATGATTTATAAATCAATAAACAATTTAACACCTGATCACATAACCGATTTAATATCGTTATCTACAAATTCAAATTATAATTTAAGATCTGTTGCTAGAAAGGATATTGCCCATTTAACACTTAGGACAAACATTCTTAAACGTACTTTTGGTTATTCAGGAATGGTAGTTTGGAACATGATCCCCGTTGTTATACGAGCCTCGCTGTCTTTAGTTACATTTAAGAGTAAATTAAAATCATTTCTTATAATGAAAGAGTGAAACCCCATTTTGAATTATAACTTTATGTTACAAAAGTATGAAAATGTGTCTGTCTTGTTGAAGTTATAAAGTGATGCATGTATTGTTTTATCTTGCATTATATGCTTACATTGTTATATTGTGTTGATTTATAGATGGCCATATTGTAAAAAAGACTTGTGTACATGCTATGTCTTATCATGTTACCTACTTGAAATAAAGTTATTATTATTATTATTATTATTATTATTATTATTATGAACACACTCAATAAAACCGAGTCTGCTATTTTATACTCTTGGTTGTGTTTGTTGCTTCCAAAGGATCTCCCTTGTCAGTATTATTAACATTCACACTAGCGTTCACTTAGTGCAGTGTGGCGGCTGAAAAATGTGTCCTCGTGCTACGAATCAGTAGTTATTTTTACCGGTTCTTTGGGTATAGGTGTATTTGAACTAGAATACTGCTTAAGCCGGTGCTAGGGGCGTGTGAGGTGTGACATCCTACTTGTCCTCTCATAAACAGTCTCAATACAACCGAGTCTGCTACTTTATTCTCTTGGTTGTGTTTGTTGCTTCCAAAGGATCTCCCTACTCAGCATTTATTTACTTGTCAAGATAAATACTTTAACAATATCGACAATTTATAATTACCTGAGCTGCCTTGTTGAATTAATTTTATTTTAATGGATACCATACATACCAGAAGTGCTGTGCGGGATATAACGAAAGAATTATACCAATGAAATAACCTGTAACTTCAAACATTAGGCATTGATGCTGCCTTGTTGGTTAGAGATTAGATCATGGCGGGGATTTCTTTATTTACACTGTCCTGTTTTAATGGGATGACAGTAGGGTAAGTGTGAGGTTTGGTGAACCCTAGAACCGGTTTAAACCCCCAGTGGCCTACTTTGCCACTGACCGTTCCAAGGCGGTAGCCCTATTGTCAACCCTTTTGTGTTTGTGATGTCGTTTGCATTTTGTATTACTTTTGCCTTTTCGTTTGTCTGTTTGCGTGTTTGTTTTTGTGTTTTGTGGTTGACTGTCGTCCTTGAATGCTGCGTTCCCTGTCCGATATTTCTATCCTTCTTTAGGCAAATATTATGTATGTCATCATATGTGGGTCAAATATACATTTAGTAGTGTAGTTTATGGGGTTTTTTCTCGTATCCAGTGAAACAATAACTAAAGTGAGTATGACTAGTATGACCATACGGTCATAGGGTCGAATATCTTAAACCGTAACATCAATAATAAATAAAGCAATCGATTATCTAGCATGTTGTTTTGATGTATTATCCTTTTCAGTCTAGGGGAAGTCATCTTATATTTGACGAGTCATTAGTTCCCTTCTTTTATACAAAATTATGACCTTTTTCCGATATTTATTGTCAAATAAACAAATATTATAACCAAGTCCCTTTATATCTGTGCTCACCAGCGTTAATAGCAGGAGGGTAAGGTATACGCTCAACTATTCTCTTAGAGAACCATTCCCCTTAGTAATCTTTAATAACCTGCCTCCCGTAAATAGTTGCTACGGATTGAGTAACTAATGCAATGCTTCGTTACATTCGACATTTATGTCTGTTGGTGTATAGCCGCATATATTGTAATGAATATATATTGTTTCAGGTTAATTGAGCAGTTAAATCAATGTTTGTACCTGAATCTCGTATTGTGTAAATAGTTTAATACACAGTAATTAATAATTATCTAAGGTATCATTTGATATCATTTCTCATTTTGTGTATGAATACCGTGGGTTCAAAGCTTACCTTTTCGTATTTGTGTAGATAATGCTATTTTACATATACCATTTCTGGCTACAGATGCACAGTCGGAATTATGGTGGTTAATATATCTTATATATCTATGATATATTGTTTTAGTATTCCTTTGGGAAATCCAGAAGGCTGGGTCTCTTTCCCTATAGAAATATTGTTGCCACGCAAGAACTATGCGTTCTGTCAATAAATTCTACCGACTAAGCCAAAGGTGACAATTAAAAGCGATTTATAGATGGTTTGAACTGATTTGCATGTACTTGTCATTTGTTCCTAGGATATATTTCTTACAGTACTTTATATCAATCTAGTAAAAGCTTTATAGTACTGTATACCAATCTAGTAAAAGCTTTTTAAGTGAAAGATATGAGTGTATACTGCTTTTAAGAAGTAAATTTTGACATGTTTATGGTTATCTGTAAATTGTTCGTGAGCTTTTCCCACCAATATGTGTTCTTAAAGCTACATAAAACGTTTAAAGCTGCATTCGCCGTAACCTATTAGCTTATAAAACACTAATTTTAATACAATCGATGTAAGCGTATTATTTGTTGCATAGTGCGTTAAAGCATGAGTGCAAACATTCATTTGCGCGATATTCTTATTGAAAGGATTTCCGCGCAAGGATGTGTATTAAACTGAATTTTACGAGTTCGTACTCCTGAAATCCTCACATAAAGCCTTGGCGTAATGCATGGCTCAGACAATAATGACATTAACAGCTGCTAAATCAGAGAAATTAACTCGATAAATAACATAGTTTCTATTTATTTATATATTAATCTAGAAGAATTTTTTTCTTTCTTTTTTTTTTCCAGCCTTCTTGGTAAGACAACGTTTGGTTGTTTAGGGCGTATTTTATAGTCAACTTGTCTTTCGATCATAGCACCTTTTGATCATAGTACCATATAAAATACCAATATACGATGTTATGCATAAAAGTAGATATAACAGTCACAAAAGGAAATAGCATTGCGGGAATATCACAACAGACATAGGATTACATAGTCAAGTCGATTGGAATTATATATTTGCTTAATGTCTCTTCTCAGACTCTTTTCAGGTTGATAGGTTCTCCTTTACCAATATTTAATCTCATATAACGTCATTGGGACCCTGTAATCGCGTGATTTATTGTCAATGATACGCTCTTTTACGTCTGGGGTTTAATGTCGCTTTGAGATTTCTTTCAGTCATATCATTTAAGAGATAACCATGCTAAGATTTCCAATCTGGGACTATATGTGAGTGATTTTACGGTCTGAAATTTATTTTTATACGGCGACACTGTTTCGGTCTGAAATTTAGTCTGAAAGTTGTTGTTTTTTCGCCGTAAAAAAGAAATTTTAGACCGTAAAAACACTCACATACCGTCCCAGATGAAAATCTTAGCATGGTTGTCTCGATTATAATGCTTTTCCATTATAATGCTACAAATATAAAATAAAATTATATATCATGTTCATACACACAGTCCGGTCTTAATTCCATTAAGCAATGGGAAAGCTTCCATTAGTAGGATTGTATAACGGATATTTCAACTGTAAAACACCTTTAGAAACATTTTTTATTGAAAAAATGCGATAAACTTTTCAAAATTACCTGTTAAATGTTTTAATTTTACAATATGTAAACCTTTTAAGCCAAAATTAAGTTTTTATTTCATACCGCAGCCAACCCCATTTTTGCTTCTTGGAGAAGGGGTTGGATGGGGTATGAAAGTTAATACTCGGACCACGTAATGTTGACGTCATTGACATCGTTTGATTTAACGTTATGTGACGTCACATATTTTTCAGACGATAAATCGAGGCTTTTGCGGTCGTAAATTTGAGACTTCAGCAACGTGTTACATAATAGTTAGAATACGATGTCTTCTTGTAGAATTAAGCTCAATGCTCAAATACATATTATTGTCGCAATGGAATACCACGACGTAGACATTTTTTCATGGTACACCAGCCGGCTACATTATTTTGACACCAGGCCGACCCGTCCTAGCACGACGCTTTATGACCTTTATATGAAGGTCTACAGCACAGAAAAAAATATAATATGAAAAAGTACAGCACATCTTTTTTAATATTACAATTTTTTCTAAATATCTAATAATGTGACGTTTTATCATTCATTAAGTTTTTCCGTTTGTAAAAAAACAAACAAATTTAAAACAGTTTTATTGTTACAGTTTTAGTTCTAGATCTAAAGGTAATGTTCTTGAGACGAAATATATATGTTTCATGCATGTGAGTGTGGTTTATAAAAAACACAGACTCGTGTAATTACGCGTTTTGCGAAAGAATAAGTCCTGGAGTTAATATCGAACAATTAATAAATTTCATTTACACGCAACAAACGACGTAAAGCCTGCTGAAAATCTGAAATCATTAAATGTAAATGATATACGTAAGAAACGTTTAGATACAACAATCCGTTAGATCATTGACCCGTGAGCAGACATTACAGAATGTATTGAATTGAATTGGGGTTTTAAGGCGCACCAACACATGAAAGGTTATATGGCACCTAACAGGAATGAACATGCCAGGCTCATCCTCCATGTACATGGAGATAAAATATGGAGAACAGGATTAGAACCTTCTCACCCTGAACTGCAGAGTTGCTGCAAATTCTATTGTAGACACTCCATTTACGCTGGAGCCACGTTATAGTTTTTCTGCCACTGCTCTAGTGATATGAGCGAGATTGCACCTGAAACAATGCAGGGGTCATGATGAAGACCTTAAATGAGCATGAACAAAAAATGATAAAATGAACATGAATTTGGGGAGTTCTACCCCTCTGCCTACCCCTCCAATGGGATCTGCAGTGGCCCTATTCTTTGCCCCGTAACCAGTTTAATCAAAATTGTATTCGCCTTTCAGTATGTGTACACTATTGTTTGAATATTCAACGGAAAACGATATAGTAAATCAAGAAATCTTGGCGGAATTTGCAAACGGAAAATTCAGCTTAGTACGATTTCGTTTCGGGATAAATAGTTTTAACTCTTCCGGTGAAATTTTACTGCTGACAAGTCTGTCAATGATGTTTTAGGTCGCCTGTGTTAAGCAGCCATCTAACATGTCTAAGCAACACAACCTTTAGAGCTGTTTAGACAATGGTAAATCATATGTCCGCTCTCAAAACCGAATTACGAATTTTGGTACATAATGTTCCTTGGTTGTTCGACTATGTTCGATACTCGGGATGACCGCGACGCCCAAACTAAAATGCAGGCTTGCAGCAAGCTTGCCGCAAGCTTGCGGTAAGCTCGCATTAGGCTAACAGTGTATATGTAAGCTTGCAGCAAGCTTGGCGCAAGCTTGCGCGCTTGCGCAAGCTTGTGGATTAGTCTGCAAGCTTCTCATTCATTTTATGCAAGCTTGCGATCTAGCTCGCATTGAGCGCAAGCTTGCGGTTGAGGACTTAGAGAAATGTTGTCAAACCCCTGCAGAAATGAGCATTTTTTCATTCTTAAGAATTCTTTAGAATTCCAAGGAAATGCGATGTTTTCTCTCTTGGAAAGACATTGGATTTCCTTGGAATGTAAACACCTAGAAATTCCATGGAATTCTCAAGGTTATTTCTTTGAGAAAGTTTGGAAAACACTGGATTTTTAATCCATTAAAATCCAATGTTTTTCCCTGTGCATAAACATTGGATTTCTTTGGACTTCTACTCTCTGTCCATCAGCATACTTCGGAAAAACTTGGACTTGAATTCTTGACCAGAAAAAAAAGTCAAATGTTTTCCAATATTTTCACAATTGGAAAAATATTGGTATACTTTGGACGAATTTACTACTACTGCTGCTGTTACTACTACTCAGGGCGTAGCCAGCGATACGCACTTACGCACGTGCGTAACATCGATTTGAAAAGTGAACAAATAATTATGGCCAAAAATGGCATACAATTATTTTACCCTAGAAGGCCTCCAAAATGTGACCAAAAAACCCACCAGAGGCTGCCAAAGGATGTCTATATTTTAAAAAATTCTAGGGGGAGGCCCCACGAACCCCCCCCCCCCCCTCAGCAGTAGGGGGCGACCCCCTCCCGCACCTATCCCCACCTGGGCGCTACGAGCCTACGGTAATGCCTTACGGGTGCGTACTTAAGATTTTAGCCTGGCTACGCCTCTGACTACTGCTGCTGCTGTTACTACTACATGCACTACTTCTACTACTACTGCTGCTGTTACTATTACTACTACTGCTGCTGTTACTCTACTATTACTGCTCTGCTACTACTACTAATATCACTGCTGTTGTTACTGCTGCTGCTGTTACTACTACATGCACTACTTCTACTACTGCTGCTGTTACTACTTCTACTACGACTGCTGTTACTACTTCTACTATGTACATGTATCAGATAAGGATCATTCCAAAATACTGAAAACACAGAAAGGTCTTAATGAAGCCCTTTGTATTGGCAAGTCAGGATAAATTCCCAACAGAATAACTTCCAGATGTGGTGAGGTTGTCCATCTATTGGCCATACATTAGTGGTACATTTACATAATATACTCTGAACTGACCTCTGTGTTATCCCTGATTTGCTGAGAGTTGATTGGTTTAACAAAATACTGGTTGGTCAGTTTGAAAAGTTCTAACATGTTGGGCACAGGAAACATGTTTTTGTTGATTATCTTATTTAATAAAGTACTAAATTGTGAAATAATTTTTATTGAAACACTTGGTTCTGCTGAATACAAGTGTGGCTAGTCTCATATTTATATTTTACTGGAGGATTAAGATAGAAGCAGAATGAAATCTGATGTTTACAGGTATGTACTAATCTACTTCAAATTATCAATATGGCATACAATTAATGTTCATCAAAGATTGTGAAATGTATCAGATTGCCAGTGAATTAATTGTATATTCATTAGAATGCTTAGACTAATTGTTTATTATATTTAAGACATTTTGACTGATTTTGAAGCTGCTTAAGCAGATGTCATTATCTTCCTATAATCATTTTATCCAAACCTCCTTAAAACAGATGATATAAACAACTCTTAACATGACTTGTATATGTTTGCACATGACAGTTATTTAAAAAATAATGTTGTTTAAATTCATGTTGTTAAAATAGAGAAATAATAAAATCTGGTTAAAACTACTATTTTAGAACTGAAAGAGACTGCTTTCGTTAGGGGCCATGACATGCTGGTACCAGACAAACCAGGAGATGAAGTCTTGGATGAAACAGGTTCCATATTTGGCAAGCAAAAGTAAGTTTCCCATGTATCTTTGGTTAGACTAACAGTATATACACTTCGGAATTGCAGTACAAACGCTACTATTTAGTTTACTGTTTGAAATTGAAATCAATAATAAGAGCGACTAGTCTTATCTGATGATTCTGCTCTCGGTATTTAAGAAATATGTTGAAAAAGTAGATTGGGTACATTACTTTTAGGATAGAATTACAGCGCTTGGCTAATTGTCATATTTTATCCACCTTTAAATTCTAGATCTGCCTTTTATTCTTAGTTAAAGTATATGGTAAATAGGAATATGCAAATGATGATCTCTGTATTTTCTTTCAGAATATGTCAGACTTTAGCATGGACCAAGAAACAGAGGATGAACACATTACGAGGAAAGATTTATGATTCTTTCATATGGTTATATACCCTAAAAGTACATTATGTTGTAGTGTTTGTTTTATTTGTTTTTCATTTTAATGGTTTTAAATGAGATAAATGTTTCACATAATATTTAAGTTCTCATTCTGATTAAAATTTTCACCAAAACAAATCTTAAATCGATCATATCGATGTTAATGGGCAGATGCTCAAATGATGCAAATTCAACTTGAAAGAACATTCTGATTAATTTTAGATATGCTTTTCTCTAAAAGAATAATTTAGTTTAAATTAACACAAAAAATCAAGAAAACTTTGTATAACCAAGTGTCAAATATGTTGCTGTGAATTTATTTTATTAAAAATAAATAAAAAATATGAATATTTTATTATCATTGTCACCAGAGCAATGCAAGTCCGAAGAAATCTTATATTGTTTCTGCTTTATGTTTTTGTAGTGAACTTTGAATTCCTAGGAAATCCTAGCAATATCCAATATTTTTCTGTTTTGAAATTCCTATGAATTCCAGTGTTTTTTTGTTTAGATTCTAATTAGAGCTCAAGCTTATTTGGTTAGCTCACGCAGGTCAATTTGGTAAGCTAGCGCGAGCTTGTTTTGCTAGCTTATTCGGTTAGCTCGCGCAAGCTTGCGCAGGCTCAAACTTGCATTTGTCTGCAAGCTAGTTTTTATTTGGCCAGCTTGCGCAAGCTCGCCGCGATGTTCCAAATACGCGCTTACCGTAAGCTCGCGATTTATGCTTGCAGCAAGCTTGTTGCAAGCTTGCAAATGGAGCTTGCGATTTTGGTTTGGGCGTCAATGCAACTTGTAAAATAAAAAAAAATCTCCATTACTTTGAATTATACATGACACCTATTCGCATTTGTGATTTTCGGTGGCGACTGATCGCGCTGGCCCTTACCAAGTATATGTTGTTTTATAATAGTAATATTTCAGACACATATTTTACATAAACTTTTTAACATTTTTACACAATAAAACGTTTGTTTTTTCTGTAACTGCTTTTCGGATACAAACACACCGTATCAAAATGTTCCTTGCATTACGGTCTTTTCACGTTACGTGGTCCGAGTATTAACTTTCATACCCCCATGCAACCCCTTCTCCAAGTAGCGAAAACGGGGTTTGCTGGGGTATGAAATAAAACCTTAAATTCGGCTTAAAACGTTTTCATATTGTAAATTAAAACATTTAATATCTAATTTTAAACAGGTTATCGCAAGTTTTCAGTAAAACATGTTTTATATGTGTTTTATTGTCGAAATATCCGTTACAAAATACTGCTAATATAAGCTTTCCCATTGCGTAATGCAAATTAATGCGGGACCACGTAATTAGTATGTCATATAATTCATCCAAGATGAGTGTCGCCAATACAATTTGGATGACATCTCTTGTAGCAAAACCTTTATCCAATGCTAATCAATTCTACATAATAAAGCGTCAAGTTGTCATGTGACTTGAGAGTTTCTTCGTCATCAAATGCTAATGATTTCGCAATGTGTCCTTGTTGGTGCCCTTTGTGTTGTTTCAGGTTTAAACATAGTCGTTGTTGCTTGAAAACATTTTAAAAAACGTTTGAAATGATCCTCCTTATGATGCATATGTGTCGCCGCTAACGGTCATTATTGATTAGACCAAAATCAAACATTTTAAACAGCAATTTACTTATACACTTGAAATAAAATATCAGGCGCATGTGTTTTGTTCGTTGTCTTCACGTACTTAAGACGAACGCCACTGCAACGCATATTTAATCGGAAACTGTATATCGAAATGTAAAGCATGTCAGCTTCCGTGAAACAGATTTCAGGATTAAAATGAAAATCATTGGATGACGCCCATTGACATGTATGCTTTTCATCGTTGCCTGTTATCAAAATATTTAATTTGGTTAATCCTTTTTCAGTTTGTCATCATATTCTATTTCGCCGCAAATCATTCAAGACAGCGGTTATAACATAAATCAAGTACATTGCAAAGCATCTCAATTGGTTTAAATACTGGTTACCAATAAATGTATTTAACCTATATGTTATTCAAGACAATTTGGTTTCATATTAGTTGTTCCCATTCCAATAACAAATATAAGTGTATAGAGGTTAATACAAATACAGTTTTAATACTGTCCTATCAGAATGACCAATGACCAACATCAGTGTCATTATCAGTGTCTCCTGTTTATACATGCATAAATTGATATCTCCTATTTTGGGCATCTAGGAATTTGAAACTTTATATTACTTCACTTATTGGACAAACGTTTTGGTCCAGGAAGTTCATTGTTGTCATCATTTAGCACACTCATAGTATTTTCTGATTTCTCTACTTTCCAGCAGGGTGGCATGTCATAGTCAACTTCATAGATTTTAGTTTATGGTTCCTTAATTTCTAAATACATCCATTAAACAATGGAACAGCATGTAAACTACCAAAACGTATCAGCATGTCTGACTACTCGTTTATTCTTAGATAATATAAAGGAATAAAGATTATATATATAAAGACGACATCTTTGGGATCATCGAGCCTATTCGTTGTGACTTTAAAAGTAGAATACCGCTTAAGTCGTTGCTAGTAGCGTGAGAGGTACTGCATATTATATTACCTCTCATGAACAGACTCAAGAAAACCGAGTCTGATACTTTCCTGTCTTGTTTGTGATTGTTGGTTCCAAGGAATTCTCTTTTCAGTATTTATTGGTATTTATTGAAATTCAAACTAGCATTTGTTTAGTGATGTGTGGCGGTTGAAAAAGTCTCCCCGACTACAAATCAGAGTATTATTACTTACTGGTCTATTGGGATCATAAAGCCCATTCGTTGTGTCTTTTACAGTAGAATCCACCTAAGCCGGTGCTGGGAGGCGTAAGAGGTGTTGCACCTTAAATTATCTATTATGAACAGATTCAATAAAACTGAGTCTGCTACTTTACTTTCTTGTTTGTGTGTGTTGCTTCCAAGGAATCCTTAAACACCTTACAATGAATGTGTATATTAACTTTAATACTCGAGTTGGATAACATGATAGAATTCGAGGCTTTGCCGATTATCTCAACTTTTATTCAACGCATGTATTCAAGTCAAAAATTCTCCATCACGAATATAAGATTATATTTATCACATAACGCCCATTTGACATTCGACGCTAAATTTTAACTTTTTTTGTCAATTTAGCTTTTACAAGTTGCCATTTTGTAAGACAAATTATGATGTCAATTTGTTGTTTAAATGCCGTCAGATATGTTATTAGGCTTAACGCTTCCACACTACAAATAATACGACATATTAAATCAATTGGGATGGTTCAATTATGAGGAAAAACATCTAGACATTTGATTATCTGATTAAGATCAGACTTCAATTATCTCGTACATTATGGTTCCATCATGAGGTAAAAACATCTAGACATTTGATTATTTGAATAAGATCAGTCTTAGAGTTCCGCTCAACCCGGGGCTAGAGGGCGTGAGCGGTAGCTAGCATATTTCACTACCGCTCATGAACAGTCTCAATCAAACCGAGACTGCAATATTTCGTATGTGTCGTGCTCGGCCGTTTCCAAAGGTCCATTGTCATACTCTTTTTTTTTTAGAGTGTCGCGTACATTATAGCTAAAGTTTCATTAAAGTATAGACTTTATCTATATTACATCGATTAAACTACAAATCTTAAACAAATTACTCTCGATGACATGAATGACAACTTTAACGTTGACTTCATGTCGGAGAGGAAACCAGGGAACCCAGCGGAAACTCACCTACCCGCCAGACCACCGTACAGTCTAACAAAATTAACAAGTATCAAAATTAATTTATTATTTTCGCAAGATTTACTACAAAGGCAAGTTTAGCAATTGGTATAATTTGATTCTATCAGTAGACCCTCCGTAAACCAACTTATTAATCTCGAACCAAAACCTGTCTAACTCATCCGTTCCGTTGTAACCTCGAGGTAAGTGATTTAATAACACATTTATATCTATCGCTAAGCATATCTAAGCTTGTTTTAGATATTTAACAAGAGCTGTCGGAGAACAGCGCAGCTCGACTATTCGATATTTCAGAGAATTATAAATTATATAGCTAGTATATACTATCAGAAAACAAGGCTACGGCAATGTGGGGTGGGGTTGGGGGCACAACATAACTATGTGTAAGAATTTACCAAAACTACACAGAAATATGTAAAAAAAAAAAAAGAAGAGTTTTGAGTGGGGTGCGGGGTGGGCATGGGGGAGAGGCGGGGGTGGGTGTGGGGGCAGTGGGGTGGTGAGGGCAACATATATGTGTAAGAAGCTATGTAAGAATTGACCAAAACAACACAGAAATATGGTAAAACAAAATATACACAGAAATATGTAAAAAAAAAAAAAAAAAAAAAAAAAACGTTTCATGTTGGGGGGGGGGGTGGGGGTGAGAGGCGGTTGTGTGGGGGGGGGAGGGGGCAACATATATGTGTAAGAATTGACTAAAACATCACTGAAATATGTAAAAAAAATAAAATAAAACAAAAAAAAAAGGTGTGGAGCGGGTGGGAGTGGGGGCTGAGGGGAGGGGGGGGAGGAGGAGGGAGCCCATGTCCCAATATCGGTGAAGTATGAATAAGATGCATAATGCTATAAGAAATCCCAAACCAAAATTAAAGATATATACATGCTTACATGCAAACCTATATCTGCCTTTATTGCACACTTTATGGGCCATCACAATTTGGGTTCCATGGGAGCCCAGAATTTGCAGAAGACAAAATTACTTATCCAACCCTTTACAAAATACTATAAGGAAACCAATTCCACACTAAGTTTAGCTAGGGCAAGAAATGTAAGAGATATAGACCTGTAAACATAGCTTACACGCACAATTTGATGTGAAACAGATACATTTTAAGGGCTATCAGAATTTGGGTTCCATGGGAGCCCATGGATTACAGGAACCAAAATAGCTTATGCAGCCCTTAAGATAGTGCTATAAGGAAGCCTATGGCAAAATTTGGTTGTGCTAGGATAAGAAATGTAAGATATATAGACTTGTAAACACAGCTTACACGCAAACCTTGATGTGGGACGCCGATGCCGACGCCGGCCCCGGGGTGAATACATGTACATAAGCTCTCTTATTCTTCGAATAGTCGAGCTAAACATATATTTATTTTCCAAATATGCGTAAAGCATCTCAATCTTCGTGTATATTGTATCGTGCTTAACGCTGTATTACTGAACACTCTGCATAGTTATTTTAACTTGATCTGACGCCGATTTCACCAACTAAGTTTTACTTATAAATTAACTTAACTAATTCACTAAGTAAAACTTAGTTAACTTAAATCAGTTTCACCAAGATAAATTAAGTTTCTACTTAAAAACGTATCTAAGTAAAAAACAAAAAATTAAAAAAATAATTTAGTATCAACTGTGGATTTATCTATTCTGCAATCAGAGTAAGTAAAGTACATGCAGTTTTCATAGAACATGTCACAATACATGATCACCAAGATGCGTGCAGAAGATAATAGCAACCAATCACCACAAACGCATGCTAACAGCTTCTTTTCTGATGTTCATTTTTTATAAAATAAAGCATTTTACCTGTGTTATACCTTTGTTTTATGTAATCATGTTTAAGATATATATGTGTACATGTATTTCGTTCGTGGACATGGACTTGTGAAAAATGTTAAAGTAAATAAAATAAATAGATTGTCTATAGTATTTTAGTATTTTCCCACTGTAATTTTAGCTTGACGAAAATCGTTGAATAAATTTCAGAAAAAGCAAAATGATGCCTAATGATAGAAAAGAGATGATTCGTGCATTCAAGTTTCATTACTTTTACATTTTAACAATGTTTTAAGCATATGTTGTCCATTCTAGCTGACTTAGAAATTTAAGTATTTTACTTCGGAGAAAAACTAAAATGTTAAATGTTTAAGTAGCTAAGTATATACTTAAGTACATTGGTGAAATCGGCACCTGAACTAAGCACTAACATACGAAAAGATTCCAAAATACGCATTAATACGGCGAGACATAGCATATTGTATGTGTCACCCACCGTGGGTCTGAATCAGATTAGTATAATATTCAGACTACCATCTTAATATTTAATGATGTGACATTAGAACATACCCTATAAATAGACATTTCGCGTATTGTGTAATTCGATTTGTGAAGTGGTTTGTACGCATGCCTGTCATTTTATTGGTTTAAAAAATGAAAAGGGGATCCCTTGGAAGCAACAAACACGAACAAGAGATACAAATTGCAGACTCAGTTTTCTGGTGTACTGTTCATGAGAGGTAATATATTGTGCAAAACACCGCTCAAGCCCACTAGCACCGGCTTAAGCGGTATTCTACTTAACCAAATATTTACAATAACAATTTACAAAACATAATTATACAAACAAGATTGGAACGTAAGCTTGAACGTTTATATTGTTCCTTTACGTTACTATAATGGCAAAACGCAGTTGGCTACTTGGTATATATCAATGCATAGGGACCCAGGCAGGTAAACACCTTAAACTGTATTGATGTTGTCCTCCGGAATGTCCTAATAAGACAACACAGCAACGCGATCCAATGCGGTACTCCTGTTGTCAACCATTTTATGTTGTGGTGTCGCATACTTTGCTTAGAACCGTTCGGATACTACAGCAGCATTCCTAGACCTTCATCTCTCGATTTCTAATGATTTCATACATAGAAAAAATCTATGATAACAGAGATGACTTTAACGTTGACATCGTAAACTATCCATATGTTGATGGGGCTGTACCTCGTGCTACACCATACGGGGTGTATATCTCCCAGCTCATTCGTTTTGCTAGAGCTTGTAATGCTGTTAAGGACTTCAATGACCAAAACAGCAAAGCTTTCGTTATCACAAACAAACGTAGCTCTTTCTCAAAATCATATCACAGCAATGAAAAGCTACTGGAGAAGTACACCACCAACCGTAAAACATTTCTTCTTGGATTAATACAACCTTTATTTTATGGAGATGTCTATAAACTTCGGAAGTTATTGGGATCTGACGGGTTTCCTTACCACTTTACAAAAGATTCAGGAAATTAGTCATAAAAGGATACGACCTTTTAGTATTGCAACGCACGTCATGTTAAGTAATTGACCCTCCTACAGTCAGTCACTATGCTTCACCTTTCCCTTCTTCGATGACTGGACAACCTCATGTGACTCCATGATTGCGCCTGCTGAAACCCGGACAAAGTGGGTAGGTACATGAACCTTCGTCCTGTGGGTCTTTTGGTCGCGCCATATATTGATTTTCCCTTTGCTGCAACTGCTGTGGTTGTTCAGTACACTTCTGAATACATCCAGAGGTTTTTCTAACTATGCTTTTTATATATCTTTACAACAATATTTAAGTACATTGTTTGCTAATTTCTCTGGATGTGGACTTTATTGTTAGTGATTTCCTTTAGATGGGATGTACTTTTATTTACACTGTTTTGTCAATTTGGGCGTTGAAGACAGGTTAATAGCGACCTACTGACCGTTCCAAGTCGGTAACCCTGTCTTCACCACTCTTTATGTTATGCATTGTCCTTTGCATTGACATTTTATATCTCTATAAAATGCATGAATTTATTGTAAAAGCATGATAAAAAATGACGGCTTATGCGTTTAAACATATATTGTTTCCTACCAGACTGGATTGAATTTCGTATTTGTATTTGGTTCGCATGAATTTATTGTTACATTGTGATAACAAATGACGGCTTATACGTTAAACATATACATTTTCCCTGCCAGACTGGATTGAATTTCGTATTTATATAGCGTGTTTAGACTTGCATTTCATTGAAATGAATTGGAATAGTGAGTTACCAAGTGACGAATTATAACATGTACTTAGCATGTATGACAAAAACGTTCATGTTTTTTTTCAAATTTCGAATCTGTATTTGAACAGTTTGAAAGTAGATATAAAAATCGAACAGATATGTATCAGTCAAGTACCACAGTCAACCAAAAGCACGCATAAAAACAGTAATTTTAAAGATGACTAAAAGTTAAAACACAGCCATAAAAGGTTGACAAAGGGGCTACCGCCTTGAAACGGCCAGTGGCAAAAAAGGGCGCTGGTGGGGTTTAAACCAGGTTATAGGGTGCATCAAAGCTCACTCTTACTCTATTGTCATCCCAATAAAACGGAACGGTGCAAATAAAGATATCCCCGCCACGTTATATTCTCTAACTAACCCCACTACACTACAAAACTGTACGAATGAAGCCCTGGACCATAGTTGCATGGGTACTGTACTGAAATGGAAAAGAAACGCATAATAACAAACGTGCCTATAATACACTATTATACACATTATGTGCATGCACTATTCCTGAGATATCCCACGGTGTTTTGTGAGAAACGAGGCTACATCTAGAACACAACTGCGCTGTAGTGGTCGCTTTGATCACTGTACATTTTGTTACACGAAGGTCATAAATGGAAGTTCCGTTTTGAACATTCAAGCCATTTCAGTACTGTATTTAACGTTAACAGACTACAACATTTGACAGCCTAAGTTTGCTTACCTGCTCGAACCAAACGTGCATTATATCAAACTGAATAAATGAACTGTTGAGGGTAAACATCGGTGTGTTATGTGCTGATTTAATGTTCTGGCCGATTGTAGCCTTATACCATTCTCAGCACATTATATTAACAATAAGTAGCGCAAATTTCTATACACAAGAAGTGTTTATATTAGTATGTCTAAACTGATTTATGTCTGCGAATAAAACGGGACGGTGTAAATAAAGAAATCCATACCGATACCTGAGACCACGCGGTGTACGTGCCCATTCTGCCAACGAGGCTATGGGTAGTGTCTTGCCTAACGACACACAGAAGTAACCCAATGGCGCCAGTAAGACTTGAACCTTCTCTGGATTCAGAGTATACTGTGCTGTTCATCCCAGACCCTATCCATAAAAAGCAAATGAATAAATCTAACATGGTTTATGAAAATACTCAATGTCGATTGGCTATTAAAGAGTTTTTTTTAAAAAAAAGCTATATAGACCTCTGACGCCACGTCCTTCTACCTTTCAGTGCAGCATCAGCTGAAGCTTTTCACGCGCACACACCGCATAACTCACTTTTGAGTTTCAAGTGTTTTAACACGAAGTAGTCCCAATTTGCACTCACGTGCAGTTACGCGGAAATTGCAGTAGTCTTTTAAAAAACGTTAGCTTAAGCCAATTTTGAATGCAAAAACAACACAGACAATGAATAAAGTAAGTTTATACGTTAAACATCCCCATAGCATTCGTTTTGACTACTATTGGCATATTTTGCATAGCCTAAATCGCTGTTCAAATGTGAAGATCGGAAATTTTGAGGTTTTTGAAACTGCAAAATTGCCGATTTCTCAAAACGGTCACAAAAAATGGGTTGTCACTAATTTGGCTTAAATTAACAGGAATGATAGATCAGTACCTCTACTACCTTTCCTGAAAATTTCGGCAAAATTCATGACTACCCATTTTTTGAGACCGTTTTGAAAGATGGTCACCCTTTTTTCTCACTCAAAACACACATTATTCAAAATGGCGGCTACAAGCTAAATAAGCAAAACTGAAAATCAATAACAGAAACGTAAAACATGAATATTTTCTACTTCCGGATATAGTTATTTCCTGCTCCGAATAAAATGTCAGTAAGTCAACCTTTAAACACTTTTTCTGCCTTTCCTTTAGCATGTTTACGGTAAAAATCAGCCGCCCTAGACGCTTATTAAAAATCACAACAGGCCAAGTCGGCAGTAATTTGTTGTGTTGATTTACGGTTGAATGAACTATGGATAATTGCAAGTGAATACTTCACAATTCCAGGATTTAATGAGCAAAATGACAGACCTATTCATGTGTTAACTATTGTTATGGGTGAATGATGTAACAAATACTTGTAGAACATCTCCTGTCAAGGTCATGTCATGTAGACCACATGAGTCATGTCCCTTCGCCTCGATTAGGGACACCGATAACTTTGGTGTTTAGACATAAAGGAAAAACAAAGGATGAAAGGTATGTACAGCACTCGGTACTGACCCATAAATGTGTTTTATTTACTGCATGTTCATGTTTATAGTGTCTCCGTTAAAATTTAATAATAATATAGCACTGATGTATTATTTCTATGATGAGACCCTTCCAGTGGGGTCTATGTTCACAGAAAATATTTTTCCATTTATTTTTATTATTATGTTCCCTTGTTCCCTAAAAATATTACCAATAACAGAAAATGTTCCATTGTTCCCCAAAAATATTACCAATAACAGAAAATGTTCCATTGTTCCCCAAAAATAAATGGCCTTGTCCCCAAACCCCCTCTATGACCGCAGATCAGAAATGCACCGTTGCCACCTCCCCTTCACCCTCCCCACCCACAAAATCGGTGCCCTTGCATCATCCACCCCCCCGCCCCCCCCCCACCCACCCACACACCCACACACACCCCACACTGCCCAAAGTTTGCATATAGCTACAGCAGTACTGTAAAGGATTAACACATCTACTGTAGGTATGTATGTATAAAAACAACAATTGATTTTCTTTCAGGGATCTTTGCAGATGTTGCCACCTTCTGTCAAGTGGCATCTCCAAGTTCCAGCTCTGAGACTTAGCCTAGCCCTGGGTAAGCTAAAGCTATAAACTTTAATATATTTGACCCCAGTGATATAGGTTAATTAAGCTAATAATATGGCAATATTTCGAGCCACCCCAGAGAGTGGAATTCAAAAAAAAATGTACCTAAGCTACTCTATCTATCTTACTAGCAAATGTTAATATTTCGAGCCGCCCCAAATTCGGGAATACATTTCTGCGGTTCTTTAACGTGGTTTTTATAAATGAAGATTTTAATAAGCTTGATAAGCTTGAGAAACAGTAGATTTATTTGAGTGGGAGAACCCGATTTGTACAGATTTTTTTATTATTCTCATTAAAGTAGCCATCCCGCCAACAACAGTCACATTTTATAAACATTATGTACACTGTTTCTAAACCTACTGATGACAAAGTATATATATAACTTACATATTTTGAGAAATCAAACTCATACATACACAGTATAAACGGCTTTAACCAGCCGGACCAAACCCAGAACTGGAGTGTCGAATTACGAGTTACCATCATTTTACGGTTATTCAATCACGGGTATTCTAAGAACCTATTAATAAACCTATACTTTTAATCAGCGCATATACATTGTTATATAGACCGTGAGCCATACACTTTTTTGTTACCATCTCAAGGGACAAATTCTTACTAGTACCATGTTATTGAGTACCTTGTAGAGAAACAAAAAATCCATGATAGCAGTGTGAACAGGGTAGCTGATTCCTGTTATTAGAATTATCTCCCCCTTTTAAGCAAAACTCTTGTTTCTTTAAAAAATCGTTTTCGATGGAACTAGAAGAGCTACAGGTCTAATATTTTGCATGTATTATACATTTACTGTCCTCTACCAAGTATTTTAAAATGGTGACCCCAGGGTCAAATATGGCCCAGCCCCGGGGGTAACATTTTTTCATACAGTTATATAGGATATCTTTAAAAATAAATAATTTTCTCTAAAACTGTAAGAGCTAGAGGTCCCATATTATGCATGAAGCATAAGCTTATGGTCCACTAGCAAGTTTGTTAAAATGTTGACCCTGGGGTGATATCTGGCTCCGCCCCAGGGGTCATATATTTACATAGAGTCATATAGAAACATCTTTAAAATCTCTTCTTTAAAAAAAACAATAGCCAGAGGTCTAGTACTATTTTGCACATTGTACAAGCTTATGGTTCTCTACCACTTTTGTTTAAATCGTGACTGTGTCCAACTATGGCCCGGTTCTGGGGTTATTGAATTGAATTGGGTTTTAAGGCGCACCAACACATGAAAGGTTATATGGCGCCTAACAGGCATGAACATGCCAGGCTCGTCCTCCATGTACATCGAGATAAAATATGGAGAATGGGCCTATGACCTTCTCACCCTGAACTGCAAAGTTGCTGCAAATTCTATTGTAGACACTCCATTTACGCTGGAGCCACGTTTATTGTTTTTCTGCCACTTCTCTTAGTGATGTGAGCGAGATGGGACCTGAAACAATGTAGGGGTCATGATGAAGACCTTTAATGAGCATGAACAAAAAAATGACAAAATGAATATGAACGGGGGGTGGGTGGTGGTCCTACCCCTCTGCATGTGACGGTGTGTTTGCAGTGGTTGTATTCTACCCCGGCAACTGGGGTTAAAGTTTTACAAAGAGTTATATAGGAAAGTCCATACAAATATTCTTTTTCTGATACTACAAGAGCTAGAGGTCTAATACGATGCATGTAGCATAAGAGTATCGATCTCTACCAATTTATTTTGTTCAAATGGTGATCTTATGGTCAAATTTCGCCCGGTCCCGGGGATCACATATTTACATAGCGTTATGTAGGAACGTCTATAAACATCTTCTCTGAAACTACAAGAGCTAGAGGTGTAATAAGCTGCATGTAGCTTAAGATTATTGTCCTGTACCAAATAATTTTAATCGTGTCCCTTGAATCAAGCCTGGAATCAAATTTGCCCTGTCCCGGGAGTCACACTATATAACATTGAATTATATAGGAAAACATATTCAAACAGCTTTTCTGATACTTCAGAAGCTAAATAATAGTTCGCATGTACCATAAGCTTATGATCTTCTACCTAGTTTGTTCAAATGGCGATAATGGGGTCAAATATGGCCACTACGGGGGTCACAGTTTTACAGATTTATATAAAGAAATTGTTGTTGTTTCTTAAAACATGAGAGCACTTTGAGACAAGGCGAGTGGGTCTCTTGTTTATGGCTTGAACTTGTACACTTTTCATAAAATCACTTCAAAAGATTTAAGCGAACTAAAATATATAGAGAATGTGACTTTTGATAAGGTATTCCATTATGAAGACTTAACCATGTTTACAAGTCGAATATTGAATAAATCCATGAACTAAAATCACAAAGTAGACCACTGCATTTTCGACAAATTGCAAAAAAAAAACAGAAAGGAAAAGAAAAGGCATTTTACGGTTTAACTGTTGATTTTTAGGTGTTTGTTATACAAATGTTAAAATAACCCGTCAAATGACGACAAAATTACACTACAAAAACAGTTTATCAAAACTCTATCCAGGTGTTCATCTCATATAATGCATATGTGTCGCTTAAAAGTATATGTTTATTCATGAGTTTTTGTAATATCCGTAATTGAATAAGTGTAAAATAAATTATCCTTTTTTTTTTCGACTGGCTGGTTAAAGCTTTTTATATTGTATCTATAGAGTTTTGATTCTCAAACGATGTAAGTTATGTATATACCTCGTGGTCAGTAGGTTTAGAAACGATGTACATATGTTGTAAAATGTGGCTGTTGTTGGCGGGATAGATACTTTAACTGCAATAGGACATGTATGTCGGATATAGCTTTTAGAGTAAACATCAGTAAACTAACCGTGATCACTAAATGTAATCTATCTCGATGCACTGGGTACCGATTCTTATTTGGAAGCGTTAAAAATATTTTTATATCTTATATGTATGTTATATCGTCACATTAAGTTATATTATTTAAATGAGATAATATGTACTGAGTATTCTTAATTGTCCTGTTGTATCCCAAGGCATTAATTGCCAAGTTTATCAAAACAGCAATGAGCTGGGTATATATAAGGCTTGCAGGCATATTGCAACTCGACATACATGAACTTGATGCTAACTCGCGTTGTGAACCCATCTTCTTGAATATAACCTTTATGACGGATTAACATTTTAGTTGTATGTATTTTAATGCAGTCATCCTGCTTGAGCGCATACAGCCTGTTGATGCAGTGGATAGCACGGGGGACTTTAAATTCAGAGGACCCTGGTTAAAGCCTCACCGGAGCTAGTGAATTTTATCGGTGTGTTCTTGGGCAAGACACTTTTACCCTCGTCCGTCGGATGGGGACGTAAACCAGGCGATCCCGTGTATCGCTTGTTTTTTTTTCTCCCATCATGTTAAAGAAACATAGGTGTCTATTTGTCAGTGGGCAGGTTCCTAAATTCCTATATATCCAACCCCACACCCACCCTCACCACCCCCCACCCCCCCCCCCCCCCACCGCGCTAGGGTTGATGCTTACTATCCTAGGTTAATTCCATACTCTAAATGAAATACAGAGAACATAACTACCTATGTTTAGATACATATCCTAAGCAGGTGATATTGTAATAACTGCACCAATACTAACAAATAGTTGCCAGGGTAAGTAGTTAGTACAGTGTTCTGGGTATCACCCTAAACATATTTCTTCGTCGACGCCGTGTGGTTCCCGAGCAAGAATATGACCACTGCATATCCAGGCATAGGGGTAACATTTCCCCGAATTCTTGTTAATTTTGTCATTTTTGTTCATTATTTTCATCATGAAACCTGTATTGTTTCAGGTGCTACTTCAGTGGCGGCAGTTATCGTGGCTCCAGCGAAAAATGGAGTGTTTACTTGAGAATTTGCAGCAACTCTGCAGTTCTGCAGGTAAGAAGGTTCTGCAAATGTTTATCTAGATGTTAATAAAGAGTGAGCCGGGTCGAATGTTCATTCCTGTTGGCGCCATATAACATGTTTGTGTTGGTGCGCCGTAAAACCCCAATTCAAATCAATTCATCTTCGTCGATTCTTTTTTCAGTAACACAGAAATGGTTCGTGCAAATGCATATACATGTATACTTTTTTTACTTTTCATATGCAGAATTCTTCATTGTGTTGTAATGGGTGGGGTGATTCAGGTGTAAAAATCCTTAAAATATGCATAAATTGTAATTAAAAAGTATTAAAATAGACAACTTTTAAGATTTTGCGTTGCAATATGCAATGTTTAATTCATGTATTTATGTGTAATACATAATCCAAATGTGTAATCATAATAAGTATTGCCATGACGCATACACCTAAAAAATACTTTTGTTAAAAAAACACACACGTTAAACCGCCCATTTCCTTTATCTAGAATCCTTTGGACTATGTGTCGTCTGTGCAATATATGTATATATCAGAACATGTTAATACTATTTATGTTGCAGTTACTTTGAGGAAGGCTTATACTTCCAGTTTGGCATGTGTCTCAACTTTTATCAGGCATACTGAACACATATGTGCAATGCCATGAACATTGCCATGAACATTGCTTAGTACTTAATTTCATCAATATATCATAACAATCCCTTATTCATATTATAATATTATTTAAATCATGTAGAAAGGTTGTAAATTACTGATTCTTACAAGTTTACACATATATTGTAAGAAATATTAACTAAACTAAATGCATAGAAATGTGTCAATAGTGGGTGGGGTAAATTGACTTCTAATTTGAAGCAAAATAGAGATTTTAAACTAAATTCAGTGCTAAAAAAGAGCTTATTTACGCTTTATGTAACTCAATGAATTATAAACTTAATTGCATCTTTAAAAAGTACATCAATAATTATTCACACAAGCATGACATTCAAACATGAACATCAAAAACTTATATGAAAGCGCTACAATGATAACCTATTAATGTTCGATTTTTTTTTGTATAAGCTACCTGTTCCAGATTGCTATCATGGAAAAATGTAATCTATATACATTGCTCTTTTCAAAAAGTGATGGTAGAATTTGTCCCTTGAGTTGGTAACAATATCGAACATTTTGGGTCCTGGCTCAAGGCCTAATATGGATAGAGTTTCGATAAACGGTTTTCTAGTGCAATTTTGTAGTTATTTGGCGGGATAGCTACTTTTAAAAAAAAAGAGGAGTGCCTAACTATAAGTATAATTGTCCCAGCTCATTGGAATACTTTACTTTTTTGTTTGTTTTGTTGAGATATTGTGAAATTCCATCACATAAAACAATGGATACACATGATACAACATGATACAACATGAAAGTTTCTCTGTGCTGTTGTCACTTTACAGCGATATTATTAAAGACCGCCCCAGTTAAATTACAAATAATAGGACACTTTAAAGGGACATATGGCAATCTTGAAGATCTTGTCGAACATTAGTATCACAGTTTATTAGTCCCGTATCAATTTCACTTCAAAACTGCTTGCATATAATTAACTAAAATTTAGATGTATTATTTGTCTTCGTTATTCTACCATAGGTTTAAATATATGATTGGTGCAATAATATCAGCAATTAGTAATAATATATAAATTACACAGTTATACTATAATTATAGAGAATAATATACAGGCATTTCATATCTCATCCTTTCCGTCGATGTGTTCTTGGGAAACACACTTTCCCTTAACCTCGTCCTTCGGATGGGGACGTAAACCGGGCGGTCCCGTGTATCAGTCTATCCTCCAAGCACGTTAAGGAACAACAGGAATCTATTCGATAATAAGAGTAGGGCACGGTTCCCAGATTCCTATGTATCCTTTTCCTCTCTCTGGGGCGGCTCTAAATAACCTATACTGTAATATTTCATCTATGTGTGACCTAAAAAAATTATATACTTCAGAATATTTTGTTGATTTTAGCAGTGATGGGAGAATAATGATTAAATATTTATTTCTCGGCGGATATAATAGCTGATCTTCCATGATCGAGTGCGGATTTATTAAACGAGTTGGCAAAAATATACAATGCGCGGCTTGTCGAGCATCAAATAATGTTTAATGTTTACTGAAGAGTTTAAAAAATAATAGATGATTTTGTGAGATTCTATTTATCACACAAAAACCCATACAAGTTGATGTTAAACGTTCACATTTCTCTGTGATGTCAATTTACCTATATATGAATACCGTATTTCCTCTATTAGAAGAGCCCCCACCTGTTTTAAGAAACTTACCGTCTTCAAAAATTAAAAGTTCCTAAAAAACGCAATGTTTTTACCGCTAATGGATTTGATTAAATTAAAATTTTCTAAAAAACACTGTTTTTACCGCTTATGGATTTGATTACGGGAGTTTTTTACCTTCGACACCAGTATGGTCTATGACATAAACCTTAAAGCGCTATCATCATCAATACAATTACCGCTTTTATTTATCTCGTTCCTTTCAATTTACTATTTAGTTTATCTTTTATTATTGGTTAATTCATATGCAACCAACCCGTTTTGTAATCGTCAAGTTTGACAGAAATGTGTATCATATAGATGCAGAGTGATGACAGTAATATACTCGGTACAGTCATGTTTTGGTTAAGTCAATACCGGTGTAACAGTAAAAGATCGCCGTACAGTAATTCTATAAGGAAACAGGGGAAAGGAGGTGAAATATATTGAAAATTTGTATCATAATATTAGCCCCCCCTTCGCACTTTCCATAGTGCCCGGGAGCTACTGTTAGAGGAAATACGGTATATACTACAGCCAAAGTTAAAATCCTTTTAAAAATAACAGGACACTCTGTTGATTCATGTGAAATTCCATGCATATATCATATGGCTTATATATTTTGTACCACCAATCCATCCACCAATCCATCCTTTTTAACAACTTGTTTTGTTCATTTCAGAGACGCATCATCTGGTTTCCAGATGCCCTTCGTTCTTCAAATACCAATGCAACCCTGGAAGACGTGGATTTAACCAAAAAAGTTGACAATACTGTGATCGCAAGATTCTAAACTCAAGGAAATATATTCATTTTATTAGGCCAAATCAGAAACGCGGTTAATTTTTCTTGGGCCTTATGCGTTACAGTATATACTTGTTACTGCGTATCCCGCTTGAGATGTGTTCGCCTGATCATGATGGTGACTTCAGTTTGGCAATCCCGAGGACTAAGCAGACATTATTTTTTTAAAGAACCAAAATGAACATATACCTCACAGAGACTATATAATATGTAAAGCTGTTAAAAAACACCAAATGTATACAATGTCATACATGGACAGTAGATGCTCACATTCAAAAAAACTTTTGGTGTTTTACATCATTTTAACACATTTTAGGCCATATATGACATTGATTTTTTTGTTGTAAGTATGTTGTAAGTATGAAGTAAATTTCATTATTGTAGTATTTAATAGATGTTTAGTTTATAAATATAATATATATAAAATATTGTATTATTTATTCTTTGGTTCAGTTGGATCTACATTGTATGTAAAAGTTTCCATTTGCGTACAGTCATGCATGTATCTGAAACTGAAAAACTGCCTTTTGGGAACACAAGGTCATTTTAATTTATTTATTGTTTATTCAAGCTTTTGAAATAGATCTTTTGTAATTAAAGTGACACATGGGCCGATGATGGCAATCTTGAAGTGTATATCGAGCACTGAATTTGAAATTAGCATCTCGAAACATGTTTTGCTGTACTTAGCAGTACTCGTCTGATAAAGCAAATGTCACTGGTCTAGCCTGGTCAAGTAAAATTCATTGGGTTGAAGAGTGCATAAAAAATATCCGCATGACGGATATATTCATATGAGAACTGAACACTTATTTTTGTGTCTACTGCTTAGGATGGCAGACACTTATCGATCACTTTATCATGCTTTAACCTGCAACCTAACCTTGGCCATCAATTGAAAAGTATTTTATTTGTGTTCATGAAACTTCACCAAGGTCTTCATCTGAATGGATGTTGTTACACATGTGCAATACCTCTGACTTTCATTTTGGCAGGTTATGCCCTATTTATCAGCCTACTGCAACCTAACCTTGGAAATAAGCAAATAGCACTGGCAGCAGGCGAAGCAAGTGTTCATGGGTGATGGAACACACTTCTAGTTCAAGGTCGACTTAGTGACCGCTTCCCACTAATAACAATCTGGAAACTGATATTTCCATGTCTATACTAGTTTGACATATTAAGCCGTTATATTTGTTTTGTCAAGTGTCGGTGTAGCGGACAATGCGGTGCACTTAAAAACTTAAAAGCACAGGATCCGGGTTCAAGACAACGGCGCCACTGAGTTTCTTCAGTGTGTTTAGCCTCGTCCATCGTAAGCGGACATAAATACTCCTATCTGAAGTTTATATATCGAAGTCTATTCTCCGAGCATGTTTAATAAGCAAAAGTAGGAGTAGGGCGGTTTCCGCGATTCTAATGAGACACCTACCCTGACCAGATCCGCATTTTTTTTTTTTTTATGGGTGGGGTGGGTGATGGTGGTGGTGACGGGCCGGTGAGGGATAACCAAATAAAGCAGCTTTGTTTTAGTATATTTTGATGTTAAATATGGCTGCATATGGTGATACTCGCCAATAAAAAATAAATAAAAAAACATTAGCGGGTGGCCAGTTGAGTTCCATAATTCCAGATTGGCCATCAAAATGCACAACGAGAAGCTGCACAACGAGAAGCTGAACAGCGGTCAGCCTTTTTAAATATAGGTTACAGACTACTTTTCAGACTTAGTGTGAGCCCCTTCACCGAATACCGAATACGCACCTGTAGACGTTCAATGACTTTACACTCGTTATAATTTTTGACCGACAGTGCCGAGTCGAACATTTTATCGTTTTAGCGTGTAATTTTTATAAAGAAATACCATGATGTTCGTAACATGTAGTACACGCCATGTACTATTTAAGCTTAAACAACATATTTTTAGTATCTCCTTGTATTTCATTAGAAAAGAACACAAAGTGTTACCATTTTTAAACGCATTTTAACAATGACATCTCTTACGAGTTACTTCCCCTCGCTTCGGAATTTTAAATGGGTGAATCTCGAAATTTCTCGCGCAGTAAAGCATCTAAAAGTCAATACAGCTGAAGATGACGAAACTTAAAAGGGAACTAAAATTTTAATCATGTAAACTTGTTACAATCTACCAGATTACGCGTTTAAAAAAATGAAAATGGCGGCTGTTTCACTTTTGTTTGACGTTGACGGAAAATGACGTACTACTTTCCGTTGTCATGTGTTGCTATGATAAGTGGACGGCGGAGCTAAAAACCACTCTGCTTCCCACCTGTTTATAATGTCATTTTAAACGATTTTCAACGTCGCAAAAAAGCAACAAAAAAACGATTATGATATTTTAAGACAATGTTACGTTCAAACAACTAATATCATGATAACACTGTATGTTTCCTTCGCTTGGCTGAGAGATGGGCGTACAATGTAAGTTCTGAGAATGTTTTTGTATTATGTTCACTCTCTCGAAAATGTGTGTATAAAATACATAAAAAACGTCAGATAAAAAATAAAATGTTTCAAGTGGGTTTATATTGTGCGAGATCAAAACCGGGTGTTTGGGACTTGAAACGCATCGAACGGCCCTTGGTATCGATGTTCTTCAAGTCCCGCCCACCAGGTTTAGTTCTGGGACAATATAAACCCGCTTGAAATATTTTATTTCTTAAACACAACAGCTCGGCTTCATAAAGTCGTTAATTCAGTTCAGCAAATTGAATTGCACTTGAAAAATGTACACATTAAATAATAAACCATTATAATTATGGAAAAAAAGAACAAAACATGACCATCTATTTTCTATGATTGATCTGACAATATCAACATGATAATATTAAGGAAATATATACCGCTAACATTATCAAGGCAGCTTTTTAGATAATATAGATTCCGGAAACTTTTTAGTATATTTCTTTCATTCGGCTCAAGAAATTCGACCTAAATTTGTCGCATTCAGTTCTTAAAGATAGATCTAAATTTGTATGCATTTCTTAAAGAATTTTATCGCAGTAGTTCGCACGCAACACCGGAGGACCGTCTTTAACATCCGCAATTTGTCAAGCTTGTTCTAAATAACCACAGGGGAAAAGAGCACCATTAGCCACGAACATATATTAAACAACCACGTGGTGTTTTCTCGAATATTCCTTTGATTAAACACATTTGTCAAGGAAATGTTAGTTGAACTGTTGCGTTTGATCTAAGAATTCATGTTTTTAAAATCTATTTTGTATTATAAGAGTATGTAGATATCGAGTTTTCTAATTTTACTATAGCACATTGAAAACAGCGTGAGCAATATATGTATATTAATATATTAAAACGCAAATGTCCCTTTGAAGGCAAAAATATAGCGACAGTATACACCTGTGGACGTTGTTATATTCTTAAGTTTTTAAAAATGTTATTTTAAAAGTAGGTCAATGTCGTGTATCCCATTTAAGTATTATTAAGAATCTTCCTTAACCTTAACGCAGTAAAAAAAAGAACAACATAATGTGCATAACTTAGACAATGGTACCCTTTGTAACTCTGAGATGTGAGAACGTGCTTCGGCATTTTTAGACTACTGAAAATAGTGTATTTTCAGAGATGTTTAGTCAATTAAGTTTTAAAGTTGCTTCTTTCAAACTGAGATTAATAGATTTCTAGGTCATTCTGACCTGCTTTTGGGACAATTGATCTACTTTACAGATCTCTGGCCTAGTTTTGAAATGTATGCCGCCATAATCATTCAATTAAGCCAATGCTGAACTTTTTACGAACATGTTGATTGAAATTATGATATTCTTGAATATGAAATTTCAATATCATCTGAAACACATTTTATACTAGTCAAATGATCGATCATGACAAATATTAACCTGAGTTTTCTAAATTTTGATATCGTAGGGAAATAGGAAAGAAAATAAAACTATATGAAAGAAAGCATGATTTAACAGGTGATGTTCTCAAGCTGTTTATTAAACGTGTTAGAAATAACAGGACTAAATGCATCTGACAATTTATGGAATTGTGTGAAAGAGAGTACTTCATTTTTAAAAATGTTCCAATTCGTGATAAAAAAGTTAAATAATGAGTTACTTTTAGGCTCATCCATAATGTTTAGGCCCATCCAGGCTCATCCATAATGTTTAGGCCCATCCAGGCTCATCCATAATGTTTAGGCTCATCCATAATGTTTAGGCTCATCCATAATGTTTAGGCTCATCCAGGCTCATCCATAATGTTTAGACTCATCCATAATGTTTAGGCTCATCCATAATGTTTAGGCTCATCCATAATGTTTAGGCTCATCCAGGCTCATCCTAATGTTTAGGCTCATCCAGGCTCATCCATAATGTTTAGACTCATCTATAATGTTTAGACTCATCCATAATGTTTAGGCTCATCCAGGCTCATCCATAATGTTTAGGTTCATCCATAATGTTTAGGCTCATCCATAATCTTTTGGCCCATTAGAATATAAAATGGCATTATTTGCCAATTTTAAGGAACTATTGTCCATCCAGTCACACGGGCAAAATATACTCGTATTTATCATGATGTATCAGAAGTGTTTGACCGAGAACAAATAGCATTGACACATACTTATTATCATATATATATCAATATTTGTCACAGGATGACCTTAGTGGTTGGGCTAACTCAGGAAAGAATCAATGACGGTGAATGCATTTACATAAGTTTAATGCAACTTTTAAAATATGTTTAATATATATACAATTATCTAAAAAAACAAGCGAATACACAAATGAACTATGAAAAGAATGTTCTCCTGAACGTGTAAGACGTTCTTAGTATTGTCATAAATACTGAATGTCTAAGACACTAAAGTGTTGTTAAAGCTATAACAATGTTGATCTAGCGCGATAACTGTGATGCGCGAGAGCTCATGAAGATGATGATGCGCGAATTCAATGGATGATTGTCATCAAATGCCTTCTGTAAGGGTTGATGACGCGATGCAATGATAGTTAATCTCCACTGAGATTGTGAATGATATTCCTCCAGTGAGGACTGGTAACGGGCCCACCTTGTGTCCCGGGGGTTGTCGTTAGTAAAACCTGGCTGCGCAGGTACGGGGACCGTCTCCACCGCTTGTAACGTTAGTCGTGGAAGCTTAGCTCCACTCCTGGATATCCAAACCTAGATGGCTTACTCCAACCCTGGATGGCTTATATCCTGGATGGCTTAGGCTGTAATTATACATACGTTTTAGATGTCGGTTGACAAACATAACAATCTTGCAGAATTATCATTACCCAAACAAATCATTATTCAATCAATATATATAAGCTGTACTAATGATGAGTAGTAATGTATACATATTCTACAAATCCCTGTTAACGCTATGTACGTCGCTGTTAATCAATGCCCCTAATACATGTAATATAAACATGATCAAATTACTCATATATTACACTGACTGAGTTATGCATGCACGCATTTATTCTTGTCACTCATCTCATTGTTAACTAATGTTAACAATCGTGTATTACAATCACCGAGTTATACGCCAACGTTAACTAATGCACCTATTATCCACTGTTATCAAATTAATATTGTTTTACAATTAATGATCAATTACAATAATTACATTTAATAAAGTAACTTCAAAATCATATGCTAGTCTAAAGTTATGTTTGAGAAACATCAATGCTAACCGGATGTCGTAACCGCCAAACAAGATGGCGCCGCCCACTGAATACAAATATACGATAAAAGTTTAATAAAACTACTAACCACATGTTGCCTGTGAAATTTGCCGTCCAATCTCTGTTCCAACAAAGTGCTATCGATGATCCCCGCGATAGCTAGAAGACAATGGGTTTTATAGCAAACATTACGCCCAAATCATTATTTCCCCCGTTCAGTCCGTGACAAACGTGGCTAAATCTACAGTATTGAATCTACACGACAGGCCCCTTATACAATTTTGCCGTTTAAGGAAAATATGCCTATACGTTTACATGCATTAGCACAAAACTAAACTTATGACATGGCCTCTCTGGCGGCCACTTAAAATGTGCACGCTTTTACGTGTTACATGAATAGATCATGAATATTGTGAAATTGTTTCAACTCGAACAATAGATTTTGGGTGTAACCGATACAAGAGCTATATACGACCAGTACGCTCTACCCGTGACATTTTGTGACAACATCTCCCCACTTAAAGAAAGTGCTACACTTTTAAAATTCAACAAAATGATAATTAATATTTACACGTTAAGAAACTATTAATTCTTCTGAGCAAATGAGCGACAAAACGTACAAGCTGATCGCTCAATCGCTTGAGTATGTTAACTATTACTACTGAGGGATGCAACCTTCAGCCAGTACAACGACCGTCTTCCGGAAAACATCCACTGCAGTTATAACCTAACTATAATATGTAATTACAATTTCAAAACTATTCTACAATTGTACACTACCCTGTCGTAACATATACTACTACTGTACAATACACTGCAATACACTATTGTATTAAACCGGTCATTATGTGCGGCGACTTAAATAGTCTGCCCCAATATTGTCCTTTCCACGGATTGCTTTAATTTTCATCCGGTAAGGCTGCAGAGTCAGTGCCCACCTCATTAACCTACTGTTAGCTACCTTAGCTTTATTCATATAAGCTAACGGTTGGTGGTCAGTCTCCAAGACAAATTCCTTACCAAAAACATATCGGTGGAATTTACTGACACCCCACACTACTGCAAGACACTCCCTTTCGATAACAGAGTAGTTACATTCCCGGGGTAATAGTTTCCGACTTGCGTAAGCCACGGGGAGACTACACCCATCTTGCTCTTGCAGTAGGACTGCACCCACCCCGATATCGGAGGCATCCGTTCTGAGGATAAACTCCTGGTCAAGTTCAGGTAATTTTAGTATTGGGGTTTTGACCAGACTCCCCTTTAAAGAGACAAAAGCTCGCTCCTGGCTTTCCCCCCAAGTTATCCTATTGGGTTGACCTTTCTTTGTCAAGTCTGACAAAGGTGCAGCTATAGCCGAAAAGTTTGGAATAAACTTCCTGTAAAAACCCGCTAACCCTAAAAATGACCTAACTTGTTTCTTTGTCTCGGGTCTTGGTGCTTCCTGAATTGCCTTAACCTTGTCGGGGTTGGGTTTCAATTTCTGGTCCCTCCCGACAACATGACCCAGACACTCTATATCTGCGTAACCTATGTGACACTTGCTAGGTTTTGCAGTCAGTTTAAACCGGCGTAGCCGTTCCAACAGATTACGTAGAGCCTTAATATGGTCTTCAAATGTTGTTGTAAACACCAGGATGTCATCTACAAAACTGTCTGTGTTGGACAAATCCTTCAGGACTTTCCTCATTAACCTACAGAATGTTGCTGGGGCGTTTACGAGACCAAAGGGCATGACCTTGAACTTAAAAAGTCCTTGCGAAGTTTCGAAGGAGGTCATCTCTTTAGCTCGGTCTGAAAGTGGGACTTGCCAATAACCTTTACTGAGGTCTAACTTGGAGAAATACGAATATCCCGCAAGCTTAGAGAATACCTCCTCAATATTAGGCATTGGCTCTGCATCAAAGATGGTACGTTTATTGAGCTGCCTAAAATCGATACAGAATCGAATTGACCCATCTTTCTTCTTAATAAGTACGACTGGGGATGAAAATGGGGCGTTTGAAGGTTCGATGACACCCAATTTCAACATGTCTTTCACCTCCTCATCAACAATTGATCGGGAGTGAAATGGAATGGGATACCCCTTAATTCTAATTGGTTCCCCTGATGTGAGTACAATATCATGTTGCACTCCATCTGTCTGCCCCGGATTTTCGGACAAGACATCACTGAACTCCGAGAGTAAACTACCCATCTCTCGTTGCTGCTCCACACTAAGCATGCCCGATATGTCTACATCGGCTGCTCTCTCCCTACCTACACTAGTGGGAAAATACATGGGACTAGTGTCCTCACTACTGTCTTCCTCACTATCCTCAATAACTGCAACATTAACTACGGTTAACACCCCTTGTTGCACATTATCGGTTCTACTGATATACTCTTTCAGCATATTCGCATGAAAGGTCTTTAACTTTCCGTTTATCTCGATACGGTAATCCATAGTGTTCACTATCCCTCTAACGTAAAACGGACCTTTCCATTGTAATAACAACTTGTTATTGTCGGTCGGGAGTAACAGTAACACCTGGTCATCTATCTTAAACTTCCTAGCTCTAGCTTTCTGGTCATAGTACCGTTTATACTTGGTACTTGCCTTAACTAACTGACTTTGAGCTATCTTACAAGTCTCCTCTAGTTTCTCCTTCAGATCTAAAACATACTGATATGTAGTCTTAACCTCATCACTATCTACTTCACCTGCCCACATCTCTCTAAGAATCCTCATGGGACCTCTAACTGACCTACCGTACAATAACTCAAACGGAGAAAATCCTAAACTCTCTTGTGGAACCTCTCTAAATGCAAACAATAAAGCATTGAGATACTTGTCCCAATCTTTGGGTCTCTCGGTACACATACGCCGTAACATTTGCTTTAACGTCCCGTTAAATCGTTCGACTAACCCGTTACACATAGGGTGATATGGTGTTGTCATGATTTGACGCAAAGACAATAACCTGCTTACTTCAGCCATAAGTTCTGACGTAAACTGTGACCCACAATCAGTCAGCATTTCCTCTGGTACACCTAGCCTACTGAACATATCAACTAATGCCTCAGCTACTCTCTCAGTTTCAATTGAGGGCAATGCTACTGCCTCCGGATACCTAGTTGCATAGTCTACCATGGTTAAAATGTACCTATTTTTCCTATCCGACACTGGAAAAATTGGTCCAACTATGTCTACGGCTACCCTCTTAAATGGTGTATCTATCAGTGGCATCTGACCTAAATGTACTTTGGTCACTCGACCTTTTGGTACTGTCCTTTGGCATACATCGCAGGACCTACAATACCTAGTTACATCTCCACTAACGCCTGGCCAATAAAATTCTGCCAATACTCTATCTGACGTTTTCTTTACGCCTAAATGACCTCCCATAATCGACTCATGAGCTACCTTAAGCACTGTCGTTCTATACTGGGTAGGAACCACTAATTGGTGAAACTGTCTACTACCACTATCTTCAAATTCTCTGTACAATAACCTATTCTTATGTACAAACTTACAACTACCGGACCCTTTACACTTCTTCACTACACCATCCTTGGCCTTCACCTTACAAGGACCTAATGACTCGTCTTGAGTTTGTGCTTCTATAAACTCCGCTTTGGATATGTCACCTACGGCTGCAGGAACCTTTAATTTTCTATAAGCCTGAGCTTGCTTCTGAACCTGCGCTCTAGTCTCTACGGCATTACTTATGCTACTTCTAAAATCGGACATTACCGGAAGTACTGAACCTTCTATGTTCCCCATCGTTAAATCATACATCGGGTCGTCCATACATAGTGCCTCTGTAGTCCCTTTAAAGAAAGGTGTATCTACCTCTATTCTCGCTATTGGCACGTGCTCTACCGACTTATTTAACAACATACACGGTGACTGTTTACCTACCAACTGGTCATCCGTAACTAAACTACGCCTAACTACCACACCTGTACAACCTGTATCCCTCATTACAATTACGTCCGTGCCATTCACTCTACCATCTGCCGTTGGAAGATTTGCATACGGAAAGAGACATGTTCCGATCTTCGTCATTACACCATCCGCTTTAACACAACAGCTACTACTCTCGGTTTTAATAACCGGACTATTACTACCTCTGCCTCTACCTCTACCTCGGTTTTGACCACCTCTACCTCTACCGAAATTCCATGGGTTGTTAAAACCTTGGTTCTGATTCCCTACATTGTTGTCCACTCTACTATTGTCACTAAAGTTGTCTACGACAGCGGACACTTTCACCGCTTTCCTACACTCATGTGAAGCATGATTCCCATTACAGTGACGACAACGAATAAAAGGTCTACCTATGTTACCACTATTGCTACCTCCTCTAGAACCCATCGAACTACCTCCACCTCTATAGTTTCCACTCTGGCCTTTCTGTTTATGATCGTCCCCTTGCCTATCTCTAAAAGTTCTGTCTTTCGACACTACATTATGAGCTCCACCTCTAGCCTCGGCAAACTGATCTGCTTGTGTTGCCATTTCTCCTACACTAGTTAGTTTTCTTTCTTTCAGAAATAAGAACAGATCTCTACTACAAACATTGAATAGCTGGTCCCGCAACAAGAAATCTATGAGGCCCTGATAAGTCTGCGCTACCTTCCCTAACTCTAACCACCTATCTAAGTAATTTCTAGACCTACTAATAAACTGAATAAATGACTCGCCTTTCTCAGGCAGACAAGCTCTAAACCGCTTTCTAAAACCTTCTTCAGTTAACTCAAATCTCTTTAAAAGAGCATCCTTTAACTTGTCGTAGTCAAGAGCATCTACACTAGGTAATCTAGAAAATACATCTAAGGCCTTGCCTCTCAATAACGCACTTAAATGAACTGCCCACTTATCTTTGGTCCATTCCTGTAACTCGGCATAACGCTCGAACCGTAACAAGTAACTGTCCATGTTATCTTTGTCAGCATCAAAGTATGGTAACTTCGAACCTTTTAACTTCCCAGAATAACTATCTTTCCCTTCAGTTTTACTTTCCTTACTATGTGTCTTAGCTGCTTCCAAATCTAAAGCTAACTTATGCTCAAACTCTTTTTGCTCCCTTTCCATTATCATCTTAGCCTTAGCTAGTCTACCATCTGTTTCGAACCTCTCATGTTCTAACTCTTGCTTCTCCTTTACTATTCTACTTTCTAATTCTACCTTCTCTTTAGCTAATCTACCTTCTAATTCTAGCTTCTCTTTATCAGCGTCTAGCTTCTCTTTAGCTAACCTACTTTCTAATTCTAGCTTCTCTGTGGCTAGTCTACTTTCGTCATCTCGCTTCTCTTTAGCTAACCTACTTTCAGTTTCTAGCTTCTCTTTCGCTAATCTACTTTCGAATTCTAACCTATCTTTCTCAGCATCTAGCTTCTCTTTAGCTAGTCTACTTTCCTCATCTCTTTCATGCTTTGCTAATTCTCTTTCCTTAAGTCTAAATTCCCTTTCCCTAGCCTGTTCTTCTTTAACAAAGGTTCTAAGCTCCTCTCCAGCATACCCTAACTCCTTACCCATTTCCGTAAGATCCTTTATGGACGTCATGGTTATAGACATTGTGGACTACTAACTACAATAATTACAATACACACGTCACTAATAATTCTACTCACTTAACTACTAATGGTAAGTCACTGTGTCCTCAGTAAATACCTGGGCATCATCATAGGACAAGTTACATACACATTTGTACTAGCGCTAACTACTAACGGTTATGTATAGAGACTATCTAGCTTCCACAAAACATATACACTACATAAAATATCTTAATTTGATATTGGACATAAACCTTAAACAATCATCGAAATGTGTATGACATGTACATGTATATTTACTTCTCCCATTAAATAAAGTATACTCGAGTGTCACAACATGAGTAGAACGTCTTGTTCGCCAACCTAATTGGATACTATGTGTATATCAAGGGAGGTAAAACAAACACCCAAATTATTGAGCAAAAGTGCCTCAGACCCACTCGTGTAGACCACTGCGACCTCGCGCCAAGGAAAGAACGGACAAAACAACAGTTTGGACTCACCCTACCCTTGTCGTGTCTTGACTTGTCTTCCAAGCTGTGGCCGTGATCGTCGACAGTCGCCTTGATGGATCAGAGGGTGGTACACAATTCTAAAATAATAAGTAGAGATTTAGTATATCATAATAAAGATCACTTATTGATTCTTTCCCTCCGTAGTCGCCCAAAATCCCACTTCTGACACCAGTTGTCACAGGATGACCTTAGTGGTTGGGCTAACTCAGGAAAGAATCAATGACGGTGAATGCATTTACATAAGTTTAATGCAACTTTTAAAATATGTTTAATATATATACAATTATCTAAAAAAACAAGCGAATACACAAATGAACTATGAAAAGAATGTTCTCCTGAACGTGTAAGACGTTCTTAGTATTGTCATAAATACTGAATGTCTAAGACACTAAAGTGTTGTTAAAGCTATAACAATGTTGATCTAGCGCGATAACTGTGATGCGCGAGAGCTCATGAAGATGATGATGCGCGAATTCAATGGATGATTGTCATCAAATGCCTTCTGTAAGGGTTGATGACGCGATGCAATGATAGTTAATCTCCACTGAGATTGTGAATGATATTCCTCCAGTGAGGACTGGTAACGGGCCCACCTTGTGTCCCGGGGGTTGTCGTTAGTAAAACCTGGCTGCGCAGGTACGGGGACCGTCTCCACCGCTTGTAACGTTAGTCGTGGAAGCTTAGCTCCACTCCTGGATATCCAAACCTAGATGGCTTACTCCAACCCTGGATGGCTTATATCCTGGATGGCTTATATCCTGGATGGCTTAGGCTGTAATTATACATACGTTTTAGATGTCGGTTGACAAACATAACAATCTTGCAGAATTATCATTACCCAAACAAATCATTATTCAATCAATATATATAAGCTGTACTAATGATGAGTAGTAATGTATACATATTCTACAAATCCCTGTTAACGCTATGTACGTCGCTGTTAATCAATGCCCCTAATACATGTAATATAAACATGATCAAATTACTCATATATTACACTGACTGAGTTATGCATGCACGCATTTATTCTTGTCACTCATCTCATTGTTAACTAATGTTAACAATCGTGTATTACAATCACCGAGTTATACGCCAACGTTAACTAATGCACCTATTATCCACTGTTATCAAATTAATATTGTTTTACAATTAATGATCAATTACAATAATTACATTTAATAAAGTAACTTCAAAATCATATGCTAGTCTAAAGTTATGTTTGAGAAACATCAATGCTAACCGGATGTCGTAACCGCCAAACAAGATGGCGCCGCCCACTGAATACAAATATACGATAAAAGTTTAATAAAACTACTAACCACATGTTGCCTGTGAAATTTGCCGTCCAATCTCTGTTCCAACAAAGTGCTATCGATGATCCCCGCGATAGCTAGAAGACAATGGGTTTTATAGCAAACATTACGCCCAAATCATTATTTCCCCCGTTCAGTCCGTGACAAACGTGGCTAAATCTACAGTATTGAATCTACACGACAGGCCCCTTATACAATTTTGCCGTTTAAGGAAAATATGCCTATACGTTTACATGCATTAGCACAAAACTAAACTTATGACATGGCCTCTCTGGCGGCCACTTAAAATGTGCACGCTTTTACGTGTTACATGAATAGATCATGAATATTGTGAAATTGTTTCAACTCGAACAATAGATTTTGGGTGTAACCGATACAAGAGCTATATACGACCAGTACGCTCTACCCGTGACATTTTGTGACAATATTTCTCATTATTATTCTAACATTCCTTTTCAGACGATGACAAGACCTACCACTTGAAGGGTTATATATATGTAAATTGGGCCTCCTGTGGTATTTTTGAGTTGCCGAAAATACCACAGGAATTTTTTAATTTTTTTAAACGCACCTATCTACAAATCATTTTGCTTGTTATTTGTTGATTTTGCCCAAATATTTCATGAAATGGTGATTTTACCTGATTTATTAAAACTTTTTTAAAATAGGGGTAGTAAAGATTGCAAGTTTATTTTTTTTTATAAGTTATCAAAATTACACCCAACACGAATATAATTAACTATGAATTTTTACTAGAAAATCATACAGTTTGATTTGTTCGCATTAAATCTCTATATGGCTTTACTACTTCACAGTATCTATGTCTTAATCTAACTATATGAGCACCACAACCAACACAAATTTGATATTTTGCACTTGTACCTTTTTCACATTTTAGACACGGTAAAACTTTACTTTGCTTTAATCTGAATTTATGTAAACTGCAGTAGTTTGAATCTTTTGTTGGTTTATTTTTACAAGGTTCGTGATCTCCAACTTTGAGAAATTGGCAAATGTTTTCAATTTTCTTAGTGTTTTCCATTTTCTTTTTCTTGTTAAAATAAATATTTTTTTATATTAAGAAAAGAAAAATAATATGATATATATTACAAAAATGAGTACCGAAGACGTTCACTATATTTTACAATTACACCGGGAAGGAGTAATTAATAATGATCAGCTTAGAAAGATGGTAGATGCTCTTAAAGAAGTTCCAAAGGAAACTCCAAAAGAGGTTAAATCTCAAACATTAGAAAATTTACTCAAAAGACGACGTGCTAAAAAACAACGTAAACGAGAAAAGCAGAAATATGATAAATTACAAGAAAATGTTATAAATGAACAAAAGCAGAATTATGCTAAATTACAGGAAAATGTTATAAATGAACTGAAAGAGTTTAATGATAGAAAATCCAAAGAAAGTATTTCAGAATTAAAACTGGTTGACAAGCCAAAATGTGGTTATTTCAAAGCATACGAAATATCTGCCAAAAAATATAAAGATCCTCGGAAACTACTCCATGATAAAAAATCTATCATTACGAAACAAATAACCAAAGAGCTGACAAAAATGAATGGAATAAAATTTCAGTTAGGTCTCACTGTAGAATTATTTAAAGATGATGGTGCTACAAAAAAATACACCACAGCAGTATTACATAGTGAACAAAATACAATTTTATCTTCTGAAAAAATAGATGAGTTGTATGATAAATCATCTGATGACATACAAGAAAATTTGGAAAGATTTACAAACACAGCATCAGGATTAGAAGTTGATTACTGTGTTACACTTTATTTAAATTTTGCAAAGTATGAGCCACTAAAAGGTTCTTCATATATTCCTTTACATAAAGCAGTATCTGATAAGAAAGCAATTATAAATGTTATCAATAAAGATGATAGGTGCTTGGAAGTGTCATTGGTTTCTGCTCTTTGGCCTAATAAAAATAATCCAATCAAGATGTCTAGTTACAACAAACACATGGGTAAGTTAAACATGGATGGTATTGATTGTCCGACTCCGATTTCACAAATTCCAAAAGTAGAAAAACAAAACAATATTGCCATTAATGCTTACGGGTATACAGTATCAGAAAAAATTAAAAAGGCATCTGTTTTTCCATATAAAATATCAGAGCAGCCGAAGGACATAAAAAGAATTAATTTGATGTTAATCTCTGAAGATACTGAAATTGAACCAGAAAACAAAGATGATCCAAACAACGAAGAAGGGATCATAGATGATAATTATAACCCTGATGATAATCACGAAAAAGTTAAAAAAGAAACAAAATATCATTGGTGCTGGATTAAAGACCTAAACAAATTACTTTATGATCAAAACAAACATCATGGTAAAACTTACTTTTGTGATCGTTGCCTTCATGGCTACTCCGATGAAAAACTACTTGAAAAACACAAAATAGACTGTGAAGGTATTAACAAAAACTCTTGCCGAATCGAGATGCCAAAAAAGGTACAATCACCAAATTTAAAAATCATCAAAAACAAATGCATGTACCTTATGTAATATATGCTGACTTTGAAAGCATACTTAAACCCCAATCTTTAAATTTTGGAAAAAAATCAGAAATCACAAATGTGCATGAAGCTTGTGGATTTGGGTATCAAGTTGTTAGATATGATGGTAAAGCAGAAAAACCTGTTATTTATAGAGGTGAGGATACTGTTGAAAAGTTTTTAAATTATTTGGAATGTGAAAAGAGCAACATCAATAATATATTTGCTCATCCTAAACCTTTAATCATGACACAGCAAAATGAAATAGATCATGAAAAAGCAACACACTGCTGGATATGTAAAACTATAATTGACAACGATAAAAACTGTAAAGTAAGAGATCATTGCCATTTTACAGGAGAATATAGAGGTGCAGCACATAAAAACTGCAACCTAAAATTAAAAATAAGACCAAACAAAACAACAATTCCTGTTATGTTTCATAACCTTAAAGGATATGATAGTCATCTTATAATGCAAAATATAGCTAAAATAACAGGTAATATTACTTGCATCCCAAATAATGCTGAAAAGTATATTTCATTTAGTGCTGGTCAATTTAGATTTTTAGACAGTTTCCAATTTATGGGTTCGTCTCTGGAAAAATTGGTTAAAGCAACAAACAAATCTGATTTTAAAATTACCAAAAATCAGTTTGGAGAACAAACAGATCTACTTTTACGAAAAGGTGTTTATCCATACGAATATATGGACAGTATGGAAAGATTTAAAGAAACAGAATTACCACCCATAGAAAATTTTTACAGTAGTTTATCAGATGAAAACATAAGTACTGAAGATTATGAATATGCTCAAAAAATATGGAAAGAGTTTAACTGTAAAACTCTTGGTGATTATCATGATTTATATCTAAAAACTGATGTAACTTTGCTAGCAGATGTGTTTCAAAACTTTTGTCAGATATTGATATGCATTTGTTTTTAGAAAAGGGAATGCGAGGTGGAATTAGCATGGTGTCAAAAAGATATGCCAAAGCAAATAATTCATATGTTGCTGATTATAAACCTGACGATCAAAATAACTTTTTAATGTATTTTGATGCAAATAATTTATATGGTTGGGCAATGAGTCAATCACTTCCACATTCCGGTTTTATTTGGAAAAAGAAAAACAAAAGTGGTCACTTTTCCAAACCAAAACTTGGTAAAGGACAAATACTTGAAGTTGATTTAGAATACCCAAAAGCACTTCATGAATTACATAATGACTATCCACTTGCACCGGAAAGATTAACAGTGAAAAAAGAATGGTTATCTAAATACCAAACAGATTTGTTAGAAAATAATAGCATGATAAATACAGAACAACTAGTTCCCAATCTTCAGGACAAGAAAAAATATGTGATACATTACAAAAACCTGGAACTGTACTTATCTTTGGGTATGAAGCTAAAGAGAGTACATAGAGTTTTAGAATTTAATGAAAAACCATGGATGAAATCATATATAAACCTAAACACAGAACTTAGGAAAAAAGCTAAATCAAACTTTGAAAAAGACTTTTACAAACTTATGAATAACTCTGTATTTGGAAAAACAATGGAAAATCTCCGCAAGCGGACTGATATAAAACTAGTCCGAACTGATGGTTCTGAAAATGAAAAGATAAGAAAAATAATAGCCAAACCTAACTTTAACAGGCGTATAAAATGTTCAGATGATTTATCAGCAGTGCATGTAAACAAAACAAAATTAACATTAAACAAACCAATCTATGTTGGGATGTCAGTATTGGATTTATCAAAGTACCATATGTATAATTGGTATTATAATACACTGAAAAAAAGATATGGAAGCGATTGTGATTTATTATACACAGATACTGACAGCTTGCTTGTAGATATAAAAACAGAAGACGCATATAAAGATATGTCTGAAATGAAAGATGAGTATAACTTGAGTGATTACCCTGTTGAGCATCTAATGCACGATGATACAAATAAAAAAGTATTAGGCAAAATGAAAGACGAATGTGCTGGTGTTGCTATAGCTGAGTATGTTGGATTAAGACCCAAGCTATATTCTATTTTGAGAGCGGATGAACAACTTATTAAAAAAGCAAAGGGTGTAAAAACCTATGTAGTCAAAAAACATATAAATTTTGAAAACTACAAAGATGCATTATTCAACAAGAAAAAATATAACCATGAAATGAATATGTTGCGATCAATAAAACATCAAATATACGGCATAACAGTAAACAAAGTAACTTTGTCACCATTTTACTCAAAAAGATACATCCGAGAAGATGGTATTACAACTGATGCACATGGTTTCTATAAAAACTTATGAATTTGGGTATCAGCAGGAACAATAAGTAATTCTTCTTTGACAAATCCTCTCTGTGGCGCTGGTGCTTTCAAATAATAAACTCTTATACCTTGCGTCACCATATAACTTTTAATCTTGTGAATATCTACACTCCACATTGGATCAGTTGCTCTGCGTCTTCCACCTTCTTGTTCCCCGGGTTGATATACATATCTTACACTTGCATTCATACAGATAGGATCATCTTTTAATATTTTTGTTTCAACAGGAGGAGGCTTTTTTGTCTCCGCATTTATGGCTTTAACAACTTCTGGTAATCTCTTTACCCATTCTCTATTACGTTTTTGCGAATCTATTTCCTTAGCATACTGATAGCCAAACAATCTTTCAGCTAATGTTCTGTTAAATCTTTCCACTAAAGCTTGGTCTCTGTGTATTTCTGTTCTGCCTCGTCTGATATTTACTTTGTATTTTGCCATCAACTGTGATACTGCACCCATAAATTCTCTGCCTGGATCCACTTGTAATAACTTTCGATGTTTTAGATGTCGACTGTATATTTTCTCAAATGCTTTAGCAACTTCTTTGCTATCCTTGGAAGTCAGTGGCTCCGCTTCTTTGTATCTACTTGCAATATCAACCACAGTCAATGCATATTTATATGTCTTGCGTCCACGACCAAAGCCAAAAGTATCATGCGGTAAAAATAACAAATCAGCTTGATGCACTCCATTCTTAGCAGAAACATCAAACCTGGGTCTAACTATTTTCTTTGGAGCAGGTAAATAAATCTGCCACACAGCTTGTTTCTTTAAAAATTCTAATGCCTTTTTTTCACTGACACCAGCCTCTTTTGCTAATTTTTTAACTGCTGTGTAACCTCTCCAAAATCCTTTTGGGCTGTAATAAATCTTTTCCATTTTTTTCTACTAAAGATTAAACTTTATATTACTATAAAGAAAAAATGGAAATCACAACTGCACAATTTGATGAACTGCTCGAAGAGCAATATCATAATAGCACAAAGAAATGGACAGACTTGGAACTAAATAAAATATACACTATTACAGATACGAAAATAGTAGATACTGAATATGGTCCATCCATGGTATTGACATTATTAGACAACGGTGAAGTATGGGCGCCTGATCATCTCAAAAATAAATTAGAGAAGAGTGCTAAACCACCATATTATATTCGACCACTTGGATTGAAACCATGTAAAAACAACAAAAAAAATAGGTATCATGCATATGACTTAGTCTTTTCAAAGTAAACATATTTAGTTATTCCAAATCCAAAGTAATTATAGTTTTAAACTATTTTTTTTATGAACTCAATTTATATGCCACAAATCCAGTTGCAGCCATGCCCACCACAATAAACGTAATTTCTCTGTTCTGTTGATCCGGAGATGGTGTATTAAAATCACTCAACTTGGGCTCCGGTTCCAAAAGTAAATGTTTGCCAGTTATATAATAATACTGCTTCATAGCATTATCAACATTATCCACATTATCAAAAGTCTGCTCTGCATGATGTTCTTTTTGCAGTTGCTTGTTAATAAAATCTAATCTCTCTGTTCTTTTTTTATTCCACTCCGCTTGTGCTGCGTTAAATTGTTCTACGGCTTTGTCATGCCTTTGTCTTTCCTCGTCTGAATGACTTCCCATTTTTGAAAAGAAATAATTTGAACCGCTAAATGCCAATGCATTTGTTAATGCGCCACCTATCATCATTGCTACTGCACTTGCCATTTTTTTATATATTTTTTTTTTAAAAATTATTTCATAATATCCGCAGGAATAATACCTTGCTTAATCAACATATCCTTTGTAGCCATTGCTAACATTATATCCACGGACAGCATCCCAAAATCTCCCATATTAAAATCTACTTTAGGTGCTGGTCTTTTTAGTAGTTTTCTGCCAATCTCAGAATATCCAACAGTTAGAAGTGTTTCCACTCCAGCATGATACATCATATTTACAATTTGTTTTCCGTCAATACTTGCTGCCATTTTTTTTATATTATTTTTTATATTATTTTTTTAAATAAATTATTAAAAACAATCAAACGGGTCTTTTGATGCAACTCGAATAGCAGCTTGCACAGGTTGCGTAGCAGGTTGCGTAGCAGATTTCTTGTTATAAATATACAAACCCAACCCAGCAATACCAAATAAAACCAGACACGGTGGAATATAATTTTTGTATACATTTATTTTGATTTCTGGTTCCTCTTCATCTATTGTTATTTTTGTTATTTGATTTGCAGTATCTTGATTTGCAGCATTTTGATTTGTAACATCTTGAAGCAAACGCTTTGCCTTTTTTGCCGCTGCTCCTTTTTTTCCAGCTTCTACTCGTTTTGGATTTTTTACTTTTTGTTGTTCAACAGGTTGTGTAACAACAGGTTGTGTAACAACAGGTATAACTTCACTCTCTTGGTTCTCCATTTATATTATCTATATTTTTATTTTTATTAAAATCAATATGTCTGACAGTTGTCAGTATTGCTGTAAATGGTGCTAAGCACAGTCCATACCTGTAATACAACTCACAACAAGCGCTTGTCAAAGCATGATTAATAAATGGGTCTTCCTCCAAATCTTCTATCAGCTTTGGTGGATTCGTTACATTAAAATATTTTGATACTCCCATCACATACAAGTTAATAAAAGAATTGCCTAAAGTATTGGTCATGCTTGCACCAAGCCGTGCTTAATATCTGCAGTAAAGTTTGTTAATTTCATCCGGGGGCATGCTATCTATATTTGTGAGTTGTATGTCTTTACCCAAATATTGACGACTACCGCCGCCAGCCACTATGGCTGATAATCTTTCTTTTTTTGTTTCTTGTTGCTTTGATTCATCTGGTTCCGTCTGTTCCGATATATTTTGTAATAGTTCTTCCGCATTCATTTTTATATTAGTAATCTTATTTTTTATCTTGAAATAAATATAAAATACAAAACAACTAGCTGCGATATTCATGCAACTAGTAATTGTTAGTATTGTTAATAGCATTGTTATTAACATTGCTATTTTTTCTAATAACATTATTAAATGGTGCAAGTATTGCTATTAACATAACTACTTTGCTATGAGCAATGCTATTAGCAATACTATATTCATGGTTAGTATTGCTATTAACATTGCTACTTTGCTGTTAGTATTACTATTAGCAACAGTTGTAAAAAAAGGTATTATATCTGCGTGAAATAAATATATTTTGTAATAATAAAAAAAAAATATTATATAAGAAAAAATGGATTTGAAAATAACAGACGGCGAGACTAGTGATTATAACAAAAATAAAATAGCACTGGATGTTATGACAAGAGATGACGTAAAATGTTGTATATGTGTTTCAGAAAGTGATTTTTTACAAACGTACGAAAAAGGTGCACAGGAAACGCCTGTAATTTCTGTGACAAAGGATGGCGTAGAATATTTTATATGTGAGCCAAGAGGGTATGTTTTACAAGCCCCGGAAAACATGAGTAGTGCTGTTGTACCGATATTGGCTAGTGCATTGAGTGTATGGGTTATATGGGACACTCTAGTTTTTATTTTTGAAAAAATTATTCAACCCAATAACCAGTTGGTTGGTCAGTCCTCAAAATTAACTTCGAATATTTAGTCTTAGCTAAAGCTTTTCTTATTCTGGTTCTCTCTTCCAGCGTTGGAATAACATCATTTTCTCTCAAACAATTTTCATAACTATCTCTGTCTTTGGTGTAAAATATACACAACCATTTTGCTTGCTCTCTCAAATCTTTCAATACAGAATTATATCTCTGTGAAATGACCCAAACTGATTGTTTAGCGTGACGACCAGAGAATGCCAACTCTGACAACATATCTTTTTTCTTTGTTAATTCTTTTGTGGCTGAGCAATCGTCAATAATGTATAATGTGGGCTGGCCAGCATATCTTTTGAAAAATAAACGCAACAGTTCTTGTAACATTTCTTTACCGTTGCTCACGGGATTGACAATTATTATTTTTTTATCTTTTGGGTTTTTCACATCATCTATCCAGGATCTATTTTTATAAGCCTCGTTCCACTCTATGGTTGGACACAATATAATTATATGTTTAAAAACTCCAACATACTCTTGTTCAAGTATGTCAAGAACAAACTCTGTTTTACCACAGCCTGTCTGCCCACAAATAATGGCACTGTGTGAATATTTAGGATATTTTTGTTGTCAACTAGTATCGTACTTCTTTGAATCTTCCATCTTCGAAATTGATTTGCGCATCTTGTATTATATATATATAAATATTTAAAGTTTGATCTGCATCTGCTTTTTTATTTATTAGTATCGTTATACCTTCACTGCCGTTTTCTATTCTTCTTCCACTGCCGTATAATAAATTGTCCTCACATGTTCTAAGGTCAAGCCACAAAGCATATGATTTTGTCAAATAAGTCTCAAGAGAAACATTGGTAAAGTTTAAGTCCCTCGCTGCTATTTCTGTCTCTTTGTTTCTTTTTGATGTTAAAGCAAAATATTTGTTGATTTCATCCCAATGTTGATATGCCTTCATGCCCTGACTATACAACTGATTTGGTACTCCCTCTATTGTCATTTCAACCTTTTCAATCATTGGGTTGTAATAGGTTTCTGCGCTTGTTCTTTCTGGGTCTTCAAACAGCATTAAAATACCTTTCATGCTCTGTGCTGGTACATTAATGTTGATATTCCAAAGGGTTTCAGATTTGTTTGCTGTTATTTTTCTATGTCGCAAGATACGATCATACATAAATACTATCTTACCATTGATTTTCTGTCTTATTTGTCTGGATAATTCAACATCACTAACCGTATCAAATTCCAAGCAGATATTTTTTATTACATAAGATGCATCAGCATCAGTGCTTTTGATAACTTTGTTATAATCGTTAAACGTTAATTCATATTCTAACCTATCACCAAGCCCCGCTTGATAAAATGGCATATGACTTTCTAACATTTCAAAGTCCAGTGGAATACAAAATCTATTTCCATAAGCTGCTGCTATAGCTTCATCTCCGGTGTCTGAGGAAGCATCTCCCGCGCTAACTCTATGTTTTAGCATGTTTGATTTACCAATACCTTGGTAAGCTGTGTTTAATCGTTCAGTAGGGCTTTTCCATAAATCTACATAACAATGATATATATCACTGTCATCTATTGACATGACTTCGTTGCCACTTATTCTTATTGTCATTTTTTTTACAATTGTTCTACCCAGATTTTGAAATAGAGTAGCGTTGGCGTCTGTTCTGCTTTTAAGTTCTATTTCAAAGGCAAGACGAGCAGTACGTGGAACTATCACATCATTAGTACTTAGATTAGGAAATCTAACAAGCAGTTGCTGGTTTTGGTCTATTGTTGATGGATTATTAGTTATTACTACACTTGTGCGGATGCCTTTGGCACCATGAGGTTCTCTTAGTTTTCTATGAGGGCTGAGTTTGTTTCCGTAAGCTGACATTGTTTTTATTTTTTAAATATATTTTTTAAAATTAAATAAAATAAACAATGGCTGAAGGAGGATTTGAATATGACAATCCTACGTATGATCCAGATGATTATGATGAATATTATGATGATGATTTACCAATGGTGCCTGATGAGCCTGTTCTAAGAAGTCTTCTTAATGAAAGCGACCATCTTGCTGACCTTCGGGGGGAAGTAAGAGAATCCAAACTTGAAGCACACAAAAAAAATCTTGTAAAATTCTTCTATAATGAAATAGGAAAACGATATAAGATGGCACCTGACAAAATGGATTATGACCAGTTTAAAGTATCAGATGATGGTAAAACATTATACTGGATTGTTGGTGATAAAGAAATAAGAATAACTGCCAAGCAAGGTAATGCAACATTTCTTTCCCTTGGTTCTTTGGCAAATGAATATAACAGGGTTATTGGCTCTGGGGGAACAAGGGCGATAAGACAATTTTTGAATTTGCCGGAGTATGACAGTAAAAAAAAGTATCACAAACATTTCGACAAAAGTTGCAAGAGTTGGAGAGCACAATAAACGATTTACCAGATAATGTGGATGCTATTCCATTACAAGATTTATCACGTGATATAGATAACATAAACGCATCACTGGATAACATAGAGACATCATTGTATGACTGGGATGTGATTGAGCGTCCTGATGTTTCAACACAAACAAATATAGACAAGCGTGAAATGGATGGAATAGTAAAAGCAATGACAACTGTCAAGGAAGAACTTACTAATAACGTGGCAAAACTCACACAACTTGATAAAGACATAACAAGAGAAAAACAAAAGTTAGAACAAGCTAAGACTGATAATGATGAATTCCAGATAAAAAGAATTAGCGATCGCATCAAAGACCTTGAAAATGAGAGAGGTGCAAGAATGGATGTTATTAATGAAAACAGAGAAGCTTTTCGTAACCAAGTAAGCAGGATAAAAAATACAATAAACAAAATGTTAAACGAGGATACAACTCTTGGTGAGAGGATCAAAACCTTGTTTAGGGAGCAAGGTATTACTATTGTTAGTATTTTAACTGCATTTGGTATGGTTCTTGGGGTGATGATTAATTCTATTATTCCCACATCAAGTGCTGCGCCAACTCCAACTCCAAAACCTGATCCATCAAGTGTAAAAGATTGGATAAAAAAACAACTATTTAATCTTGGTAAACTTCTTGCCAACCTGGCTGGTAAAGCTGCTGCAGCACTTCCAGGAGTTATTGGTGCAATAGTATCATGGCTTTTATCTGCAACAGGTAATGTTATTAATTGGCTTGGTAACAATCTATGGGCTTTGCTTGTGTTTGTTTCCGGGTTGTTGTATGTGGCAGCCAAAGAGTGGTTTAGTAAATCTCGTAAATAAGTAATGCAGCAAGACCTATTACTATAGTACCAACAATTATAGTTGTTTTGTTATCTTCGTGTTCAATCGCTATTTTTTGTATTTCTGGTGGGTTATGTTCCACAGTTTTATGTATTGATGATTTATCAAAGTCAGAATGTTCTGGTAAAAATTTCTTTGTTGTGGTGCCTTGAAAAGGTTGAATATTTTTTGGTGGCACTGGTTTTACATTTACATCATTATTCAATCCTAATGCTTGTGCATCGGTTGCTATAACAATTTCATTATTGTAGTCTTGTATTATTCCAATTCTTAATTCCATGTCGCTCGGAGACATATACAATCCACTTCCATAGACAAAATTTACTTTACTTCTTGCATATTTTAAGGTGTTTTCATATCTTGAAATTTGATGGGGCTATTTATTGCGTCCTCTACATTTGCTAAAAATTGTTTTTGTGCATCAAATGCCGTTCCAGTTCCAAGTATATCTGTTCTTGTTTGTGATTGTCAACCACGAATTGCCCAGCAGTATGTTCTTATGCTGTCATTAATTCTTTCTACTCCTGCCCTTGTAAATCCAAATGAACAATCTAGTATAAAAGTAGACCAGCTATTGTCAGCCTCAGATCCTTGCGCAATGTAATCAATGTGGTATGTTTTATCACTCTCATGGACTGTAAAACTCATCGTTTTGTTGTCGTATACAGTATTTACCAAAGGATGATAACCAATATGTGTCCAGTAATTGTAAATTGTTCCTAGACCATTATTATAGCTTTGTTTCTGATTCCAGTCCGAATTTAAGTCAACGTTAAACTCCTTGCATATTCTCTCGTATGCGTTTCGGTTATATGTGTTATTAAACGCATTCCAATTTGAGTCTTGCGGCATTGCTACACTCATCTCAAATAATATTCTTCTGACTTGGTAATAGACATGAAATCGAAATAACGAACCAACCAAAGCATCAGCTTTTAGATGATTGTTAAAATCAATGCCACATCCAGTTGTCGCACACCAAATAGCAAAGTTTAACTGATTCTGCCAAAATAACATCCAATCTGTTCCCCAGCTTTGAACTATAGCATCTGATTTGACGTATGGGAGTTTGTATTTTTCAAAGACATTGGGAAATGATGCTTTAAAGTCTTTACCGTCTGATGTAATGACTATGTTTTGATTTATTATATCTATCACTTTCTTGCTAAAAGTATTTGAATAGTGAGCATCCGGGTTATATTTGAATTCTTTAGAAATCATTTTTATTTGTGTTTTTATATATATATATTAAAAAAAATGTTTCATACAATTTCAAACATAGACAACTCTATTAATTTACAACAGTATATCGATAATAGAAATGGAACAAAGCGCGTTGGATTAAAAAGTTTTACATACACTATCGGTTGGTATAATATTATTCATGAAACCATAAAGACACGAAACCCAGATAAAATAGAACATGTACTAGGTGGACTTTATGGCTTTCAAGACTTGGTAGAAAGTTTAAAGTGCTAAATGAAAAGATTATTCTGGACAATATTGTCCAAATTGGTGCAGCCATTATACATACGCCAATAGAAACACGAATGTCAATCGGTCTTTCAAAAATGTTGGGATTTAAGGACAGAAAATGGTTAACAGGTACTAATATGGGAGATTACCCAATTAATTTAGCTCCTTTTAAACAGCTATATGTTCATCTGGAACAAGTTAATACGAGTAGTAATTATTTCAATGGCGCACCAAGCACTATTATAGGGGTTGTGCCTGTAGTAAATAAGCAGTTTGGAGATATAGTATATACACATTTTTATCCTGAATATCACTGTCTTATGAATGGTGCAATTTCTGAATTGAAAATAGAAGTCAGAGATGAGTATGGCAACAAGATAGATAATCGCGGTTTGCCTATGAGTTGTGTTTTAGAAATTATTTAAAAAATATATTTTTATAAAAAAAACAATGAGTATATATGGACCAACAAGACCTAAAAAAACAGAAGACTTAGAGGCTTTGATAAATGATGTTCAAAATTTATATAGGCAAATTGTGCCTTTTGTTGACCAGTTTAATTATTTAAAAAATAGAGTTGATAATCTTAAATATGGGATTATAACAATATTTACAGAGGCTAAGGGTCCACTTGTGTCAAACAGAATACTCTCATTTGGTAATGGTGGAGCAGAAAAAAATGTGGGGCATGTAATGACACGCCGTGGACGGATTATGGGAATAGGTTTAGCATGTGAACGATTAGTTGGTGACGTAACTGTAATAGTTTCTGTCAATGGTGTTGAACAACCAAATTATGGTATAACGCTTCACATCATTCCACGCAATCATGATAACTTTGATAAACCTTTAGAGATTGGCGCTGGTTCTGTTGTTAACTTTGTATGCAAGGTTGCCAACGCTACAGCTGTAAATACGGTGGCATCATTATTAATTGAATTAATTTAATTTTTTATTTATTAATAAAAAATGAAGCAACCGACAGCACCAAGTATATATCCTGAGTTGCCAGTGGAAGACGGACAAAATTATAGATTACAAAAGATTTCAGAGATTGAAAAACAGTTAATTACAGAACGAGATATACGTCAGTCACTTTATAAAAAATATAAACGTGGTATTAATATTACAGATGGAATTGACACTACCTTGATATCTGCAGGTGTTATTATGGCTGGGATTGGATTTGCTATTCCAGTTTTGCTACCTTTAGAAATAGCACCAATAGTATGTGGAGCTACAGGTGTTTGTGTTAATTTTATCAGACGCAAGCTTAATGCAAAAGCTCAAAAACATCATGAAATAAAAACTTTGGCAGAGGCTAAGTTAAATAGTATAAAGCAGTTAATATCAAAAGCGTTGAGTGATGCACAAATATCTGATCAAGAGTTTAAGATGATTTTAGATGAGTTAGATAAATATTATAGTTTAAAAGAAGACACCAAACAAAAAAAGGCTAAAATAAGTGAAGCTCAAAAAAAAGAACTAGTAGAGCAGGGAAGAAAGGAAGCAATGGCAACCTTACAAAAAAGTCTAAAAAGTGTGTAATAAATTATTTTAGTAATGTGTATGAGTACGATCCACCACCTTTGTATTCAAGGTCAGAAAATTGTTAATTTAAATGTAATTTTGATAACAAATCAACAAATTTGTTTTGTATTAAATAAACAGTTTATAATTTTGATAACTTATAAAAAAAATTAAACTTGCAATCTTCACTACCCCTATTTTAAAAAAGTTTTAATAAATCAAGTAAAATCACCATTTCATGAAATATTTGGGCAAAATCAACAAATAACAAGCAAAATCAGCATTTCATGCTGATTTGTAGATAGGTGTGTTTAAAAAAATTAAAAAATTCCTGTGGTATTCGGCAACTCAAAAATACCAAAGGAGGCCCAATTTACATATATATGGGTTAAACTGCTTGTCTAAAATGCTACGGCCTTCATAGTGGGTAATACCAAGAAAACGTTCTATATACTCTAGGGGTTTAACTGCAATATATCTCCTGATAACAGGAATACGCCTCTGTATAAAGGATGTAAAAAATCTAATTCCGATATGTCTGAACCATCCATTTCCGCAAGACAATAATATATCAATATGTCAAATTGAATATAGAAATGTGATAACACCGTATTAAATAATTTAATATCGTAAGGAAAAACACGTCTGGCACTGAACATAACTTGATTGCCATGCTGCAAAGAACATTGTCTCTGGTCAATGCGTCTCGCGACGTGAACATTTGACGATTTCCCCATGGGTGCCTCATACATTCAAGAAATATAAAAAGATCGGACAGGGAAAGTAGCATTCCAGGAGGACAGTCAACCACAAAACACAGAAACAAACACGCAAACAGAAAACAAGAAGGCAAAAGTAATAATAAATGCTAAAAACATCACAAACACAAAAGGGTTGACAATAGGGCTACCGCCTTGGAACGGTCAGTGGCAAAGTAGGCCACTGGGGGTTTAAACCGGTTCTAAGGTGCACCAAACCTCACACTAACCCTACTTCATCCCATTAAAACAGGACAGTGTAAATAAAGAAATCCCAGCCATGATCTAATCTCTAACCAACAAGGCAGCATCCATAGGCAATATAAGTAAAACACAAATATGCTCGTGTAAATATAATACAAAAAAAAACAATAGCCTAGAAAGCCACAATGAAGGTACTCAGTGACTTGGCAGAAGCCAGAGCAACAAGAGAATAAACCATTAAGGGCACGACAAGAAAGATCATAGACAAACATCAAACGCCACCGTCCAAATGGGCTTTAGGTAGGCGTTATCATAGGGTCCACACAAACAAATGGCGGAGATTACGCTGCCGATTCTTTGTGGAAACCTTCGTTGATTACTTCCTTACCGCTTTGCATTGTGGGTTATTTCAAATTGATGAATTCGTGAGGCAAAATCAGCAAATTTAGCTAGTTTTTTTGGAAGTTTTTGATAGTTCCGTATTTTTCTGTTTATAGCTTCCAAAAATCCCAAAGAAGGCATATTACAATAATCAAAATAAGCTTATAGGTGCTCAAAACAGAAAAAAACACCGCAAACATGCACTTTATAATTATTAGTAATACCATCCATGGACCTAAAGTTAAAACGATGATTAGTGTTTTTTTTTCTGATTTACAATGACATTACCATGACAAATTCGTTACTTGCATTTTTGACGGCTCGGTTGAATATAATTTCCAGACAGGGAATGTGAGCCCATGTCCAACTACATAGAGTATATTTGTTTAATTTATGTTATGCTTCCATCAAATCTGAAAAAGTTGTGTGTGTCTATTTTACATTTGTTATTCCCAACTAATATACCAAAGTGTACAACCGCATCACTACAGATCATTAGTTAATACACGACATAAAATAGTTCTGATTTATTTAATTAAAGCTATTCGAAAGTTAACGGTCGGGTGAGCCAGAATTGAGATATTATTGCACTTTCTCAACCGCTCAAGTATAGGTGTAATATATGCAATTTGTAAAATCTAACCCTTCAAAAACATAAAAAGTACTTAAAAGGTAACAACAATATAGTGGATTACGTTATAATTACAGGAAATACTAATCGTGTATACTTTTGTCATGGCAGCCCTTCTCAACGCTGACTTTGACGCACATTCTCACTTTCTCTTTGATGTCAAAATATCGCAACTAATATAACGTGTTTAAACATCTGTGCAAACAGCTTGGCCAAAACATGTACATAACCACGCAATAACGTCAATAACAAAACAATGATATCAAAAGTAAGCATCTTACGAAAGTGTAAACAGTGACCGCAGTGGCTCAAGCAAAATACAAAACAGTACGACCGCAGCAGTTCAAGCAAATGACAAAACGACGACCGCAGCAGTTGAACTTCACGACAAATCTGTGCAACCACAGCAGTTCAACCTCACGATAAAAACTCTGCAACCACGGCAGTTCAAGCTCGCGACAAAACTCTACAATCACGGCAGCTCAAGCTCGAGACTAAACTCTGCAACCACGGCAGCTCAAGCTCGAGACTCAACTCTGCAACCACGGCAGTTCAAGCTCGCGACAAAACTCTGCAACCACGGCAGCTCAAGATCGAGACTAAACTGTGCAACCACGGCAGCTCAAGCTCGAGACTAAACTGTGCAACCACAGCAGTTCAAGCAGTGCAAGTTCTAAAACAAAACAAAACTTTAGTTAGCAGTCGAAAGAGTTGAAGCAAACGACACAATTTTAGTCAATAACCGCAGCAGTTCTATAATAAAAATAAACTGTGCGACTGTAACGGTTTAAGCAAAATAAATTCCCTTGTATAGAATAAATAAAGTCTCATATGGCATGACATATTAATGACATGCCATTCTGCATGACCAAATGTCTATTCCTTTTAATAACGTAACGCTTTATTTCACTTCCAATTTGCCCAAGGTAATAATTCTTGTGTAAGCATATAGATTGAAATAAAACCGAATGTTACCCAAATAGGCCAATCATATATAGTGTGTTAAGCTGCAATACTGAATGAATATGTCCGTATGAATTTAAAGGAAACCACTATCCTGGCATGTAGTTTCACGTCGCTCCCTATTTCAGTCACTGATATGCAGGCAATGTAGTTTAACAACATGTTATTTCGGTAGCTGTTATATTTAGGTTTCATCAGTTCTCATTCAGGCTTCTTTATTTCACAATCTGCATGAAATAACGTTAAGAGTAGTACATGTGTTGACATTGTTGAAAAACGTGCGATCGTTGTAAGTTGCTTTTATACGTTGTAATGTGTTCCAAAGCATGTGTGTTGTCTCCATTTATAAGTATATTAGTATAGCATTTTAATTACTATGATCATATATATTGCATCTGTATGTATATGTCGCCGTAGCTAACGGTGACCAGCCAACCCGTTTGTAAGTGTATTTGCTTTAGACCGCTTAAGCTAAGATTTTATATACGCGATATGCGGCATGCGAATGCGACAAAAAATGGAAATCATGTAGACGCACGATCTTGAAGCTCAGATTCCATGTTTTTATTTGTACGCATTCGCACCGATCGCTCCATGGAGTTTGCCGTGTACGCAGCCGCATGACAAATCGCATTCGCAGCCGGACATATGGAATCAGGATCGTGCGTCTACATGATTTCCATTTTTTGTCGCATTCGCATGCCGCATACCGCGTATATGGAATCTTAGTTTAAGCCTTCTAATTCGAAAACACACTCCCTTCTTAACGTTGCTGCACTTTGTCACATATTTACTTTAACTAGTTAAAGAATTGAAGAAACTGTAGGTTGGGTTTATTGTAACGTTACCACCTTAAATTAACAAAATCGTCACCATCTTAAACTATCAAAATCGTGACCATCTTAAAACAGTGTTGTGTGCATCTTTGACATGAATGCGTTTCTGAAGGTGCTTTTCTAACTTTTAAATTACTACCATCTTAAAACATGTGTGAGCGATGTGGTCTGGTGGTAAAGCGTTGGACCCATGATCGAGTGGTTGGTTCAATCGGCGCAATTACCATGTGTGTTGTGTCTTCGTGAAAGACTCTTTAATATCTGCATTTTCTAAGTACAGATTTTACCCAGGAAGACAACTAGAGTGATTAAAATAAGTTCAAAGAGCTTTCGTTGCCGTCGATGTAAAATAAATAAGTTTAAACTAAAACATGGATCTTTTTCTTTGACATGAATGCGTTTTGTTTTGGTAAATTAACTCAGGTAATGGTATTAGTATATGTATTAACCTTACATGTAAAAAGGATTACCAACTATTAAAAAAAACTATTAAAGACTGACACGAAACTGAAACATGATTGTAAAAAAATTAATTACACGATTGTGTATTGTTAATGAAATAAAAAATAAGAATGAGTGAAAGATATGTTAACACTTGTTTGCATATACGAGTTCCACATTTACGGTATTTACGCAACAATGTCAATAATAAATCTCTATTAGATAATTAATTTTGACACCGGAAATTTAACATGCTATTAACCGTTCTTGAATATACTTCCAATCAACTTACTCCAGAAGCTTGCAGAGGTTTACATCAAAGCATCTGGAGTAACGAATTCAATTCTGATTGAAACACGATGACAGATGTTGGAATTATCCGAAACCGTACAACTGTGGTAAGTAAAACACGAACATGTCTAGCTTGATTATTATTGAAGCAAGTTGAGAGACGGAAATATTAGCAAATTTGAAGTCAATAGCTTAATTTTGTTCTCATTGATCTGTTTTACGTGCTGAATATAAAAGTAGGTATAAAAGACGAGAAAATGTAGCATGCAGAGGGCAAGTCAACCAAAAAAACACATGTTGTCAAAACAAACAACAATGACCAGGAACAACATAGTAGAATGTACTGGACGTACTGATCTATCTGGATTGATTTTCCAATTTCTAAATATAAGATTGCATTGTAAATGTTCTAGACAATTACAAAAATAGACCATTCTTTTAAACGGAGATTGTTGGATTACCGTATATTGTGGTATTTGGTTGGACCTACTTTTTCTTTGTTTTCTTTTGCTTTTCGACCAAAAATTCCGTTTTAAAAGACAAATTTTATTATATAAATATATATTTATAATATTATATTTAAAATCGATTAACAGCATTGGAGTTGTATCAATTTTAAACAAAAATGGTCCCTGGATAATAGTGAACCCAATAAAACATTGCAATATAAGCTACGAGTACTTGTTTTAAGCATGTACATCAGAACTTGAATTAGTATGCAATACAAATCACGATCCACTGCACAAGCGTAAGCAGATTTCTAATCTAAAAAATGCAAATTATAAATGATAATGCACAATTGTAAAGCATTTCAAACTTGTTTTTGTTTCCTGTTTGTTTCGCCGTTTGTGACTGAAGTCCTATAGTGTTACTCTTGTTTTGCTGATAAAACAAAAAGACACAAGGGCATTGAACAAAAATTAGGAAATGATTTGCATTATATCCAGACAAATTGACATTTGCTTAGACATTACCAGTTCAAATAGGACTTTGTCAATAGTTGGCTGTGTCGAATCGGGGAATATACGTGACAAATGCACAAAGATGTAAGCAAGTATAAGAAATATTATGTGCGAGGTACACAATGACGCACACGAGTAATATAATACAACTCGTAATAATACAAATTAAGGAGGTCGGTTTGCCATCTAGAGAAAAGTACAACAGCACAGTTCCACTGATGCTCATACAAAGCTCTAGTTAACTCTTACCGGCCATTCTTAAACAGCACAAATCAACTTGTGTTGCCCAAACAAACTGTCCACATCAAGTCGGCAAATAATAAGGAGCGCAAACCATCTATTGTTCTTTTAACTCATGAACAACCTTGAGGTTGGTCGATAGTCTAAAAGATTAACATAAGTCATGTCATTAAGGTTATGATATAATATGTTGTTTCGGTTACACTCATTTATAAACAAATGTGACCGTTCCAAGGCGGTAGTTCTATTGTCAATCATTTCGTGTTTGTGATGTCGTTTGCATTTAATATTACTTTTGCCTTCTTGTTTGTCTGTTTGCGTGTTTGTTTCTGTGTTTTGTGGTTGACTGTCCTCCTTGAATGCTACTTTCCCTGTCCGATCTTTTTATATTTATATTCATTGTCTTATATGCATGTGAAGTTTTATGAATCAGTACGAATCGTATGTATTCATCATCGTAGTATGCAGTATACGAAGAAATTATATTTATGTCAAATTATTACGCAGCGGAACAAATATAAACGAAAGGTTGTTTTCGTCGTCCCCTTATACAAAGAACCATTTATAAACAAATTATAGTTTCGTCGTTTTATTACACAGGGAAACATATATAAACGAAAGGTTGTTTTCGTCGTCCCCTTATACAAAGAACCATTTATAAACAAATTATATTTTCGTCGTATTATTACACAGGGAAACACATATAAACGAAAGGTTGTTGCGTCGTCCCCTTATGCAAAGAACCATTTATAAACAAATTATATTTACGTCTTCTTATTACGAATGGTAGCCAATTAGCCTAATAAATTGGCTCCTATGCATTTTTTTATTATTATGACATAATCTATGTAACTGTATATACACCTAATTTCCTGTGTAAAAGAAAACGACTGGAAAAACCGCTCCAACACCTATGTGACTTTCGAACGAAATTAAGCAGCTTATCAGACTTATGCGCGTAAACCATAACGATAATCTTACAAAATAATAAGTTATTTACCATTTACTTTCGGGCTTTATTCTTTTCCGAGGCATATTTTACATAATACAGACAAACCTCGATAGGCATCGAGGGAACGGATAAAAAACCAAAATATCTATCCGAATTTGAGTACCGCCCGAAATAGTGTTACTTGTGTACGTGATGTATCGTTCTGTTTTTTATGTTCATGCATGTTTGTTTAAACTTCATAACGGATACAAGAAAAACTGCAATAATGTGTCTGTTTTATCATTTATTTGAAGAAATATCACAACAATAGATTTTAACATACAAACCGGAAGTCCAAATAATGGAGAACAAAGTATGGCTGGTTTCGGTACATAGAACTGAATAGAATGAGACAATAGCGTAGCACATACTTTTTATTAAAACAATCAACAAACGTTATTTAATTAGAAAATCAACAGTGTTTAATCAGTAAACGAAGTTCACTAAACATTCTCGGGAAATGCTCGTATCTAATTAAAAAGTGAACACACTTTATTTTAATTATTGTTTTATTTTTATTAAAACCAATCAACAAACGTTATTTGATTAGAAAATCAACCGTGTTTAATCAGTAAACGAAGTTCACTCAAACATTCTCGGGAAAGTGCTCGTATCTAATTAAAAGTGAACACACTTTATTTTAATTATTGTTTTTATTTTTATTAAAACCAATCAACAAATGTTATTTAATTAGAAATCAACCGTGTTTAATTTATCGTAATTAACAGTAAACGAAATTCACTAAACATCAATTGTATCTGTCTGTTATCGCTTTTCAATCGCATGGCAACGGATATATATAATAATAATTAATAATTTCTTTATTTAACGAAGGTTAAAACACATTAAGTTATGCATATAAATACAAACACTTATTTTCAATGTGGCCTTCGAACAATAATGCTATAACAGTTATAAATAACATATATAAAACATGCATATTCAATGCGCACACACAGCAAACATCCATATACACAACAAATCTTCAGTATCCGAACAAACACTCATTGGTTAATACATTACATAATATTCTTAATTCATAATCAAGAATATCTATAGTGTCATTTATGACGGATATTTAAGCAATTACATGCATTACAGTGCCAGTTTCACTCAAGAAAAAAAATAAAAAAATAACAACAACCCAACATCGACATAATTATATAGTAATATCAGCTAGTTTATATCCTGTTTTTGGAAAAGAAATTGTTTTAAATTGTAATATATACAATTTAAAGCTATTGATGTTACGTACATGTAAAGGAATTGTATTCCATACTATTGTAACTGTAATAGCTGAAAGTAATCTTTAAAAGAGTTTGTTCGATGTTTTAGTGGAACAAGATCTTTTCGCTTAATGGAGCGCAACATATAATTTTCATTGTAAGAGAAGCAAATTAGATCTGACAGGTTATTTTGGTACTAGTTCATTTTTACATTTAAAACTAATATTCCTTTTTTGAATTTTTGTTATTTTCATGATTTCAGCTTTCGAATTAACTCCCTTTCCCCAAACAGTGCAACAATAGTCAGACGATGACATAATAGTAAGCATTATAAAATATTTTCTTCATATCATATGTTTAAATAGTAAATAATATGTTTTAATAATGCAATTTTAGTATTGAGTGTTTGAACAAACTTTAATATTTGATACTTCACGATATATTGTGTATTATCAAAATATATACTGCCTAGTAGTTATATGTACAGATACTTTTTCTATTAAGACTTAGCGAGTTTAAATTCACACAAAAATGGATCATCGGACCGTAAAAAGTACTCGAGCGAGCCGGGTATTCGAGAAATAATATTCGAATAATCGAGGTTAAATTACATTGAATTTTATTAGGGAGTTGTTGGTCGGGACCGGAAAATGTGCTCGAGTTACCGATAGGCATTCGAATCACCGGGTGTTCGAGCTATCGAAGTTGACATTTTTGCGTTTCTCCCAACATTGCATGCGCATGCGCAGTAAATACACACAAACGTCAGGTAATTTTCCACTGTGGACAACATGTCACGAATCTGCGTTGTATATAATGTACCCAGTATAAAGTGTTCACGCCTTAGGTTAACAAAAGGTAATGGAAAAGGGGGGTGGTCGGGATATTTATTATATAATTACCCTTCACACTTTCTCCTAAAAGGAAATAAAAAAAAAAGCTCGCATGTTTTGTAGCCTGATCTGGGAAAAAAACCTAACTTAAGCTTGTTTATTTTGTTTGTTATGTTCATTTCATTTCGTTGTGTAGGGGCAGGGCTCTGAGCGGATGAACTTTGTGGCTTTAATAAAAAAAATCGTTGTGTGTTTGGTGGATCTTCTATTTTATTTATTTTTTGTTGTGTTGTCAACCCTGTTTTGCAAAAGTTTCGAAATCCAGGATCCGCCCCTTTGAACATGGTGAACTTGTTTACGAATAGAATACAATCGACACAATTATCCAAAGGGAAAATGTTTAAAGAGAGAGAGCGAGAGAGAGAGAGAGGAGAGAGAGAGGGAGGAGAGAGAGTTTAAAAAACAATTGCTTGTTTTTTATCCTTTTCTGAAAACAGATTATACCCCTAAGCTTGTTTATTTTGTTTTGTTATGTTTGTTTTATTTCGTGTGTATTGTGGTGGGGTTTGGGGCGGAATTCAGGGGCGTCCCATTAAAAAGATCTGAAAATATATGGAATTCATGGTTACAAAAAATCTCTATAATATCCTCAATCAAAACCCCAGGTCAACCAAAATTGAAAACAAAATGGAAGAAATGTATTCTATAAGGAGAAGACACTTGGAAAGATATATATAATATAGCACCTTTCACTTTGAAATGTACGAAAAACACAACATTACAATGGTTCCAAATTCAAATTAAGTTAACCACATAATTTTCCCCCACAAGAAGATTTTTACATATGATTAAAATTTTAGATAGTCCTACTTGTAAATACTGCCACCATGAAGAAACATAACTTCCATAATTGCTCTGTAATTCCTGAAACGCAATCCTTCCTAACAAACTTAAATTTGATTGGTCTCAAAAAACGTTGATTTAACGCTTGTAGAGGAAATCTTTATATTTAATATTGAGAATAAATTATCTTATACAGAATTACTTATTATACTTGAAACTAAGTACTATATTTTTAGCTCGACTATTCGGAGAATAAGAGAGCTTATATTCTCGCCCCGGGCGTCGGCGTCGGCGTCCCACATCAAGTTTATGTGTAAGCTGTGTTTACAAGTCTATCCTCTTACAGTTTCTTATCCTAGCACAACCAAATTTGGCCATGAGCTTCCTTAAAGCATTATTTAAGGGATGCTAAGCTTAAGAAATTTGATTACTGTAACCACTGGGATCCCATGGAACCCAAATTCTGATTGCCCTTAAAATGTGCATTATTTCACATCAAATTTTGAGTGCAAGCTGTCTCTTACATTTCTTGTCCTAGCTCAGCTAAATTTGGGAATTGGTTTCCTTATAGGCTTATAGGTATGTTGTAAAAGGCTGCGTAAGTAATTTTGTCTTCTACAGATTCTGGGCTCCCATGGAAACCAAATTGTGATGGCCCATAAAATGTTGCAATAAAGGCAGATCAAGGTTTGCGTGTAAGCTGTTGTATATATCTATATCTCTTAAAATGTGTTTCTTATGTCACCCACATTTTGGTTTGTGATTTCTTATAATATTATTCATCTTATTCAATTCATACTTTCACCCAGGGGCTCCCTCCCTCCCTCGCCCCCTCCCCGACCCAAAACCTGTTTTCTTTTAATAGTTATTTTCTTTTCGTGTTGTTTTGGTCAATTGTTACACAAATAGCTAGTGTTGTGGCCCCTCCCACCGCCGCCCCCTCCCCCGCTCGAAACCTATTTTTTTTAAACATATTTTCTGTGTTGTTTTAGTCAATTCTTACATTAAGCTATCTTATGGTACTTCCCCTATTTCTGTGTTGTTTTGGTATATCAAATCTACCACCTATAGCTATCTTGTGCCCCCGTCCCACTCCCCATCCTCCAACCTCCTACCCCATTATCAGCACCACCGAATTTTTTTACATATGTCTGTTGGTTTATTTTATCAAATATACACCAATATCAATGATGCGCCCCGGCCTCATCCCCCACCCCCATCACCACCCCCCCTCCCACCCTAATTCCATATCCCAAACCATCCCACACCCTATCATCACACCACTACCCGAAAGTTTTTGTTTATTTTTTTTACATATCTCTGGTGTGTTTTTTTATTGTTTTTATTTTAGTTGAAGAGCACTGGAATAACAATCACATAAAAATATTTTTTTAAACTTTAATAGATTTGGCAAATATTGGGCGTGGCATGGATTGAATGTTTAACAATTGGGCTGCCGGTAAGCACAAATATGACCATTATGGCAAGCCCTTACAGCAGAAAGCATTAAGCAATAAAGCAAATTCAATATTACAATATTAAGGACCTAAATACATGTGCACCAAATTAAATGTTCATTATGAAAGCAACTTTTCTAATAAGCATTTAAGCATGAGTTGAAAGCACGGTTGATATTCAAGCATAATTACAAGTGCACCGAATTCAATAAATTTAAAATGTTTTTAGCAATTCGTACGGACAGCAAATTTGTATATAATTTATGTTTAGATTACAATTCAGTCTCTGGGTATACAGGAGCTGAATAAAGTTAAACTGAAACGTATATGTCCTTCACTTTCACACCTTCGCTGCCCGCCGATAAATTTAAACACTACAACATTTAACACTCAACTAGTTGTAGTCCAAAAGTTTCAGCAAGTATATAAGTGCACTTAATGTCCATCGCACACCAGTAATTGGTTGACTAGGTAAGTGGATCCAGATGAAGACATCTACTGAAATATATAACTCAGAGAAAGCACATGATCTTGCAACATAATACACCTGAGCAACATGATCTTGCAACATAAAACACTGCAACATGATCATATTAATTAGCAACATAAAAACTATCTTTTGAATAGAAGTCTTGACAAATAGCGAAATGTCATAAATGGTCTTGTACTATACCATTTGATGACCCTAGTGTCGATTTAAATCATGATTCTGTGGGTCGGAGGGGGAGGGAAATTAAGTTTTTAACTGTAAGCTCAAATCACATCATACCTGGCTTGTTAAAGTGCGGTGTGCATGTACGAAAAATGCACCGTGAAATTTACTAATCTCAATAAGTTCCAACAGTCTATTGTGTCCTCAAATAACCATTGACTAAAACAGATATTATAGTCAGTATTATTGGAGAGCACTGGAAGCAGCGAAGAGTCCTACCAAAAGAGCAAATATCCTAATGCCACTGCCAAAAACATAACTGGTGCAAAAAAGAATATATTTTCCTTATCACTGCCTACTTTCAATGAAACATTCAAAACCAGCCGCTAACTGGTTAAGAAAACAAAGTTGTTTCCCACATTTGACAAATGAACACCATCCTGTTCAAGACAGGTATCATCAGCCTGACTGTGAGGGTGTAGCAGATAAAAGCCTCAATAATATCTATTATCGGCCTTAAGCAGCAATCCTTTCCTACCGTTTCGTGTGCCACTGTTATTCATTTCAGTCAGCAAACAACTGATATACATTTGTCTGTATATATTATGCACATTTACCTAATTGTATTAACTTTGCCTCATTGATATTAAGTTTATGTCTATTGTGAACAGGTCTTTAACTGCAGTTTTACCTTTAACCCTACGATCGGTTCTTAGACTTTTGTATCAATCATGATCATCAGATGCCTAAGTAATTGAGTGAACAGTTAGTCAATCAATCGGTACATGCCTGTGTACAACCATATATATAACTCTTAATTGATGTCATTGCTCCACTGTTTTATCAGCCACACTAGAAATACCAAGTATTTGCATAACGATTATAATTATCTGAAAGCTAATCCATCCAAACACTCCGACAAAATAGACAGAAGAACATTGTATCCTTTTCAAGTAAATTCATGGTTCGACATTAACAGTTGCTCCCTTGTCCTCTGCCATATAGATTCGACTGAGGACAAATTAATTGTCCAGGTGACCTGTCCTACGGGACAACTAAATTTTTGACAAGAAATGAATTTTACATTTTTAAAACTTGTGGCTGAAAAAATGTCAATACATTGGCAAGCACATTGTAAATGACAAACAAAAACCATCTTGTTGTCATTTGTGGAATCCAACTGAGGGAATTTAAGGGTCACTTTCCATGATTGAACTGTTTTATGACTACCACTTTAACATGAAGTGCGGGAGACAAGTAAATTTTACGGGGACAGTATAATGGTGTAAGTTACTTGTCTATATGGATCAATTGCGAAAACAAAGTTCAAGTTTCAAACCCTGAAGATGTAGCCCCACATGTAAAAGGTTAGCCACAACACTATGTAAACTCTTTTTAACTAATACATAAAGGTGCATGTCCATCGTGATTTGATGCTGACTATTGGAATGACATTATACCTCACTGATCACCTTTCTGTATGACAACCTAAGATTAGGTTGTTGAATTGGATGTTATTAAAATACAATTTGCATCCTGCCCAGGCTTCTATTGTGCATATACCGTTTGGACGCCCTGTTGTGTATATGTCAATGACTCTTGACTAATAAACCCCAGAGCTACACACCACACATTGCAGTGTGGAAGCCCCTGCAAGAGAGACGATCTACTTTGAATAGACAACCCAGCATAGATAGAAGTGGTTTTATAAATTGGCGACCATGCACAGAATTGGTTTTAAAGTGCTAATGTATTGA